>JAVQJF010028380.1:0-56682 GCA_036023855.1 Gadopsis marmoratus | reverse complement strand
TTCATTCATTATCCATACTGCTTATCCCGAAGGGTCGCAGGGGGGGGCTGGAGCCTATCCCAGCTAACATTTGGGCGAGCCATTTGACCATCACCCTTCCATGTATGCTAAATGACATTACATTGTTTTCCCTCAATTTGAGATTTAAAATAGATTAGTTTCCCCTAATAATGTCTGTTAGTAATGGAAACTCTTCTGAGGCTGCACTGAAAATACACATTCACACATAGGCCCACACACACATACATCATGTTATTATCACACTCCAGGGGAAGTCTTATTAATCTTCAGAGTTTCTTTGCCCTTCTTCCTCATTTGGAGGCAGCTCATGAACAATTCAGCTTCTGCCTGCTAATGGTGTTTCACAAGGCTCTGCGGGATATCTTTTATACATCAATAAGGGCAATTATCAGCTTAACTGAGAAAGCAGTGTCGCCAACTCCGCCATGCCCTTCTCCTCTATGCTCTACACCAGTGTACTTTTTTGACATGCTTTGGTAAGCAATGCACCAGCACTGCCCGAATTAAGGGTTTCACTTACCGCTATGCCTACCATTTTAAAAGCAAAGCAGAATAAATATATTAGTTAGGCACTTACTTGCACGTTAAAAAGTGTGACATTTAACAGAAAATTAACAACGTAAACAAGTTTAACATTACACACGACATTCCATCTTTTAGAGAATTTTAATGTTTAAGCTTTGAGCAAATATATTTAAAAAAAATTATTTATTGTTTTACGGTTTCAATTAGAACTTAGTTTAATGCTGCTACTCTCCTGACAAACAAGTTAAAGCACTTGGCACAAGAGGGCACTACAGCCACGCATACCCCCTAGGGATGCCACCCCACCCCACCACGCCCCATCCTAACTGCCCTGCCTCCATGCCGTTCCCCTGTTCAGAAGGGATTGGTGTGGAGGGGGCAGCTGTGCACAGCTGGCAGCATTAGCGGCTTAACCCTTGATGCTAATGCTAATATAGGATTGGGTAGACATTGTGAGTCATATGACCACTGGCGGGCAGGAGTTGAGATGTGCGAGGGGTTGCTGGTGGTGAGCTGATCCACACACGGATTAGTGGTCAACATGGCAGAATTAGTCCACTGGAGTATGCCACCACTTGGGTTCAGCTTCCACTCTGCTAATTAGATCAAGTCTCCGACATGTCGTGTGTTTGGGATTCAAGACCGTTATCACAGTCAAACTCTACTCTATTGAGTTGGTCAGTGTTGTTTTCATTTAATAGCTATCAAGTCATTGAGCTTGGAAGTCCTGGACGTTGTAATTTCCTTCCCAAAGGACGCATCCTCTTTCTTCCACCTTTAGTCTCTCCAACCTAAGTCTGTGCTAAATAGTCCTCGAGCCTCATTTCTTTTAAACAGTGCGGCAGAATCTCCCAGTCAATTTGAAGCAGTGCCCTGTGGCCTCTCTCCACTCCCAGGCTCCAACCCTCATATCTCTGCCACCATCTCTCCCGGTGCCAACCGTTGCTTCATCCCTCTGTTCTGTTGTCCAGTCCCCTTATTGGCTGCCCAACCGGCCTCATCTGGTGTGAGACACCAGCAGCTGGCCATACAAACCTGAGTTAGTATAGTGACTGTGGAGCTCAGTTGTCCTCAGAGGCCCACAAACCTTTGTACTCCGTTCCCACAGCAGCTCCAACCTCTGTTTATGAACAAGAGGGATCAGACCAGGGCTTATATTTATAACCACACCACCATGACCGCTGCCGCACCATCACAGTAATCACCACTGTGCATTGAGCCTGAGTGGAGCAGTCACTTGGCTTGCTCCAGATGGGCACCGGCCAGCTTGGCCCCTCAGCCCAGCAGCTCTGAACTGAAATCATAGATGGGCTTTGCCCCTGCCAGCTCTGAACTGGCAAACCCGTTGTTGTGATCTAGGGGTGGAAAAAAAAAGTAGGGAACATGATGATAATGTTTCAGCTTAATCATTTGAAAGGTCAGTTTTGCTTTGTTCCCTGTTGTGCTTTGTACGGTGATTTGTGAGTGCAAGGTTTCAAATTGCTGGACTAATGTGCTCATGGAGAGTGTCTGTGTCATACATTTTGGCAGACTGTTTGATTTTGTTTTAGACTGATGAATTTAAGCGACTGCCAGAAATGCTATTTCCATAACAGAAAGATTAAAAGGCTTAGTGCTAGTCAGCTGTTTTTATTTTTATCTCTTTCTATGTAGAACTACTGATCTGTTCCTTTGTCAGCTAATTCTGGTTTTCTTTCTCTTTCCAAAATCTCTTTATCCAACCCTTATTTGAGTCACAATTTGTCTCCAGACTTGGGTGTTTTACAAGGTCTTGGAAGAACATTTCTCTTTTTTTCCCCAGTTAAAGAGATTTCCTTTCCTGCTCTGACCCCTGGAAAGATGCAGTTGTGGTGGCTAGAAGTGGGGGGAAGTGAAGAGCAGTCTCACCACACAGCACGCCACAACAACCTGACAATGCTACATTTCCTCACTGTTAGTGATCTAGTAGACACTTCTAGCCAAGGCACATCAGCAAACAAAACCCTTAAACCATGTCTCTGCATGTCAAAGTCAGCTTCAGTGGTCCCGGGGTGCAGGAAAGTACACTCCGCTGTGCCAGTTTAAACTTAGCCCACACTGACATGCCCATTTGAGGTTTTAGGTTGCGTTTCAATGGTTTTCTGTGGATGCCTTAAATAAATGCCTATGGGGAGAATTAGTGGGATCTTTGGCAGTAAAGCAGAGCCACAAGTAGGTGAAAGGTAAATGGAGCTCATGGATTGGCAGTGTCAGTCAATGTCAGTCAAATGACTGTAGAGCATTGCCCATTAGCTCATTAGCAGACCCCAGCTCTGCAGTAGGCTACATGCTGGGTTTGGCTGGTGTGCATAAATGCTGAGATAATAGCTATTTGCTGTTCAGACCATGGGAATGAGCTGTAGTGGCACACTGAAAAAATAATGGATATTGTTTGAGTTCTTCCAGCAAAGTTCATCATGAAGTAATTTATGGGCTCATTGATTCAATTATACATGGATGTTAAAGTCAACAGTGATCTCAACAATATTATCAATACTTAACCTTCCATTTTCTCTGAATTGGCATTGGTTCTCTTGAACCAGACTGCAAAGACATTTTCAAGTGCAGACATATGGCATGAAGACCAAACCTGTTAAGGATTAGATTGAAGGCCTCATCATAAAGAGTAAATCCCTTGAGATTGACTGGTATCAGCCAGAGTGTGTTGCTGACTTTCTGGACCTTTCTAGACACACTTCACAATGGCCATTGTCCATTCGACAGGTGGTGACAATGTAACTCTGCCTGAGAATACAATCACCTCTTGTGCTCGCTTGCCTCATATAATAGGAAAAAACGCGAAATGGACTTTTCTGTCTAATAGCGCCACTTAAAAAGAGAGAGAATATAGTATTTAAAGAATGCAGTTTGATTACAGGGGGGCTAGAAGGTCAATAGCAAAGCAAATGGTGGCAGAGCTAGTAAAATGTGTGTGTGTGTGTGTGTGTGTGTGTGTGTGCAAGCATGTGTTTCCAAACAATCCTCTATGCCTGTAGTCTGTAGATTTGAATGTGGCTCATCACTGCCTGTCTGGGAATGACAAAGGCATGTACATGAATGCAGCCCAAGGCCCAGTTGTCTTGTCATCTGCCATTTGTGTGTGTGTGCGTGCGTGCAAGGTTTGCAAAACTTGTGGTGTCAGCTCCTGAATGTGTGTGTGTCTGTGTGTGTGTGTGTGTGGAAAAGAATGAGATCAGGTTACGCTGGGGATAATCCTCCCAAAGCCGTTTTGTTCAGGCCTAAATCACTGGCTATTACCCTACCCACAAGTGATTTTAATTGGTTGTCTCATATAACACACGCTCCCGCCTCACGCTAATGCTGCCCTGTAACTGGCTGAAGGCTGCCTCTGCCTGTTAAGTTCATGGGACAATAATGGTTTAGGTGACAAAGTTACTGGATATTGGTCGTGATCAAAGGATCAGACTCTTAACCATCTCACATTCATTGTCTGGCTTTGGTGCTGCTTTGGGCCTAGGCGGCTGAATGTGTATTCAATGTGTGTGTGGATTTTTACAGTGCATGCATGTGTGAATGTAAGCATGTTTTGGAGGGGCTTGTGTCCATTGTTGAAATCACTGCTGCCTCGCCTGGACTGGAGATGGCACATATTGTCCTCTTGCCTCCCACGTCCCCTAATTGACTTGGCTCTCCAGATGATTTCAGATCTCTCAGTTACCATAGTGATCATGGTGGCTTTGATAACCACGCATGGCTGTAATGCTGCCTCCTGCAGACTCCATTGACCACAGTTTGGCCAGCCATCTGGGGTTCTTGCTGGCTGACTAGAGGGACTTTGGTGCATGCTGGTTGGCCGCTGGCATGTTCAACCTGCCACTTGGCTTGTCCATTATTATCTTTCAGCAGGGGGATTCCAACACAGTCTCATATAATTTTGTAATTTTGAGCAAAAGCTCTGAAACACATGTTGTGGACACGAATAATGTGAAGATTACATGACTTTATCATGAAATTAATATGAGACAATAGCCCAAATTTCCCCATATTTTCTGTCTAATAACATAGTTACGTTTTAAGTTAATGGAGTCAAACAGGTCAGATATGGCTTAGGACTGTCTTTGCAATGCAAAGAGGAGAGATTGTCCTCCGTGTCATTTTACCGAAACCCCTTCACTTTCTTTTTGGACAGCTGTTCCAAAACTAGGGTGACTCTGAACGGGAAGGACGTTTGGATGGGAGTGTTGGCTCTACCACACTCTTTAAATCCCAAACAGACTGTTGTTTTATTGAGTGCAAACCAAATAATCCTTTTGTGGAGGCATTGTTTATCTCTCTCCCGTGTTTATGCATTGGAGCTTGTGTTTTCTTCATAAGAAATAGTCATTTAATTATATTTTGCAATGGTGGGGTGGGGTTGATGCCGTTCAACAAAAGACATACTATACAATATTTCTTCTTAACCACCTGAAAATTTGAAAATGTTAAAGTATATCAAATCCCTCTCAGCAGTCAGTCACTTATGCTGAGGCTCATGGGACTAAGGCAAACAATAACATAAGACTGTTCATCCTTTTCTCTCTTCCCACTGTTCTACCGCCAGCCCTCACACCAAAAATGCTTTCTATTGTCATCTGTTGCAAACAAGGCTAAAAGCTATTTCTCTCTAATCCCCTTTAAGAGTGGTGCACAGTTTATTTTTGCGAGGCCATTTGTCTCAGACAATGCATTAACAGGCTAGACTCTGTGTTGCTCACTTGCTCCCACCCACCCACCAAACCTCCACTACCATCGCACAGGTGCATGTGTGCATGCCCTGACCTTGGGAGCAATGCAGAGCTTGTCTTTATGAGGCCTTGAGACATGGCATTTGTGGCATTTAACCCCTTCATCACTCTGTGACCCCCATTCACCCCCTCCCTCTGCTTTGTACTGTCATTCTCTTTCCACCCTCCTTCCTCTCTGCCCCACTCCCTCACATTCTACTCTTCCTGCATATTCATCTTCTCCCACCTTCCGTGCTTCCTTGTTAAATCTCCTTCTGTCACTGACTTCAGCCCTTTAACCTGGCAGGTAAACAGCCATGGTCCAGGTGTGTGTGTGTGTGTGTGTGTGTGTGTGTTGGGGGTAACCAGACAGCCACAGAATGTACCCCCTCCTCCCATACACTGGGCTAGCTTGGAGAGGGTAGAGAGATCTTGACAAGGTCAGTGAGCTTTGTAGCTCATAATTACCCAGCCTGGGTCTACCGTAGATATGTCAAAGCAGCTGGACCGTGCAGGAGGCCAAGATATTGTAGGCCAAAAATGGCTAAAATTGAACTGTAGACGAATCTTAGGCTATCCCTGCGGGACCAGGGTTTGGTTATGTACAGAATAGTATGCGATGTTGAAGATCTTAATCATTTTACCCCGCTGTCCACTCTCCATTTGACGTATTTGTCTCTCCGTGGTTGACGTTTTTTTTTCTCACAGTCCCCCTTTTTTGTTTCTGGTTCTTATGTAAGGATTTCGTTATCAGATTGAGTAAAGCTTAGTGAAGCCATACCTCGGTAACCCCGACATAACTGGCTAGCTAGCCAACGAGGAGTCCCGAGTACTGCACACTGGCTGCTGCTGAAGAAAAATGTACAGAACGAGGGAATGTTTAACTAAAAGGTGCTAATGAGTCGGGATGTTTGTGGAACTGTAACGTTGCGTTGGCAAAGGCTCGCGGTAGTGAGATCAAATTTGGTGGCCGCAGGGGGCCACCTGTATGGAGTGTATGTAGTGGCCACAGATGTAACTTTTTCTGGCCACGGGTCATGCTTAATGTCGAACCCTGCTGTATGATCTTAATTATATATATTTATATATGATTCTCTATTTAGTCTTTCTCTCCAGCTCCAGGACTTCCACCAAGATTAAAATATTTTGTTGATATTGTTAATCTAAGAATTGAACCATCTGCTGTTGCCGTTATTGTAAATCAGTACAGTCAAAAGCATCTTCTTATTAACAGGAATACAAACTGTAAAAATGAATTATGCAAAATGTATGTTTGTTTTGACTCTTTCACTTTGCACTGCTAGTGAACAGCACTCATATGAAGCAGGTGTTTCTTGGGAGAAAGTGTAAATTTAATTTATTCAGACGAGGTTTTTCTCACTCTGATAGCTATGGAGACATTAACCTTTACCAGAGATGTGTATCTGGTTGATGCACACACCTTCACTCGCTGCTGTGCTTTGTGGATTCCCAGTAAATCAGCCCTCACTCACCTGATGATTAACACGATTTAAGATGGAGGAAGCCACATGGGGCCTCATTACCATCGTAAATACTTATCCCACTGTTCCACTTTTCCCAATTTTCCATTTTTCTATGGCATGGTGAGGTGATGAGACAGTAGATAGAGGGTAAGGAAAGTACACAAGACGATGCAAGAGGGGGGGAGTTTGTGGCGTATAGGGAATGCAGACCCACCCTACGCCTCCTCTCCCCTTTTAAGGTTGATTCCCAAGATGTAGTCTTTCTATCCTCTACAGGTCCCTCTGTGAGCCCTACAATGGCCCCTTGGCCCACTACTTCCGAGCTCCCTCTCAGGTTTGTACAGCAGCTGCAATTACAGTCATCATCCAACAGACACACCCACTAATGAGGAACTATGGAGGCAGCAGAGGAGTCTGCACAGACGGGAAGGACGAGTGTGAGAGAAAGTGATTGAGAGACCCTGAGCCAATGATAAAACCTTGTTAAATCGGAGGAAAATGGTGAATAGTTTAAACGTTTCCATAATTTTATACCACATTTCATTTTATTTAAACTTTGCCAAGCAACAGCTGCAAAAAAGTTTTTCTTAACACACCAACCTTTTGAAACTATCTTACACTCATATATTATTTGGGTGAGGATAGAAAACCCTGCTTTACCCTGTAGTTTTGCAGACTTCTGATTTTATGTCACAGTCCTGTAACTGTAACAGCACAAAAAGGAACAGCTTGAAGAAGCTGACACGAAAAATTCTATGAACAGATGGGTGAAACAATAGAACTTTAATGACATGTGATACATAGTCTCCTGACTTCTTCTGTGATTTCACAAGATGCCAGTTCTCCGTTTTTCAAAGGGAATACTCAGAGTGGTTATATCAGGATGAATCAAGACAAAGCTACGACACGACTCCTGTATCCAGTATGCCACTTTATAGACATACCTGGTGTTGTGATCTCCACTAGTAACTATGTCTAAAAAAAAAGGAGAGAAAAAGATTAAAAAGATTTAAAAAATATGGGATATGTTTCATTTTAGAGTTGCTGATAGATTCGACAGACAACCCTCATTAGACCAATCCTTGGAGTTGAAGGTTGCAAGAGGAGTCAAAATACATCAGATGGATTTCTTTTTTTTTTTTTGGGTCATCTCTTCATTGGAAAAATATTTTTTTTCCCTTGGCAAATTTTCATATATACATTGTCACGTTGTAGGTCAACATGGCATTTCTCCCAGAAATAATATTAGGTGACAGTACAAATATAAAATGACACTTACCTGGAGCAGCATATTTCTTAATGATACTCTTTACAAGGCTGTAACTCAGGCTTGTGTGTGTGGTTTTGTGTGACACACCAACACAGTCATTACTACATAAGCTTCAAAGGACCTTCAGCCATTGTCATGTCAGTCAAGAGAGCAGTAAAGACATACTTTCATACCACATTCAGAAGAAGGTTCAATGTGCCTTCATTTATAATCCACTGGCATTACAACTCAGTAACGTGTCACATTTTAATTAAACAACCTGCGTCCTGCACATATATGTTGAATCTTTTTGTCACCATCTTCACCCCAATGTACTCTTGTTGAAAAGCGTGATAACCCATAATGTGGAGGCTCTCCTTCACCAGTGCAATGCAACCGCTTAATCTCTTTGGGGGATGGAAAGCCTAAGCATGCATCCTGTTTTGGCATCTGTAAAGATAGAAGTGCCTCTTCTCCGCTCCGCTGGCACTTTGCCTTCTGGGGGAAGAAGCTAGGGGACAGGTGGGGACCGACTGGCCCATGCCAGCTGACCTGTCAGCTTTAGACCCTGTGTGTTTGAATAAAAGGAGGGAGGTGAACGGGGGGGGGGGAGTTTGGTGAGGGGATGATGGGCCTTTGTAGGGTTTGCTTGCAGTGTCTGGTGTGTGTGTGTGAGAGAGAGAAAGAGATGGAGGAACAGAGGATGACAAGAGAGGGAGACAGAACAGGATGGTACTGCTGATGGAGATGGGATGTGACAGTTCTCCCTGGGATTGTGTGATTAATTGGGATCAGGTCACCTCTTCAATGTCTGGACAGTAATGCTATGCAGTCTCATATGGCTATTTACATACAGTGGGCTCCCTGGGCTCCACACACACACACACACACACACACACACACACACACATGCACGCGCTGGGGAAACAAAACACACACCCCTCTGTGTGGAATACTGTCATTATTTTTAGCTCAGACACTAGTCCAAGTTGTTGTAGTAGCAGCAGTGGAGCTTGTTGGTTTCCATGTTGTATTCAGATACAACTTTTTTTTCTTCTTGTTTTTCTTTTTCATATTTTCCTTGTGCTGGAACAAATATATGTACTTGACAAGAGCTCCTACTAAGAATGTGGTTGTCGGTGCTGAAGTTCCTGTGTTACCTTTTGCAAACTCTGTCTCAAAGCGCCAGCCCCTCTTTCAGAAGGGGGGATAAGATAGCATCCCAATGGAAAGCACAGATACTAAGAAGACACACGGCACTGAATAATTTATGGCCCAGCAAAATAGAGACAGCCACTTGAAGTCCTGAGTAAGTAGGAGATATAGACAGTGGTGACATATCAAGCCACAATAAAGACACAGGGAACGGTGGAGAAGGCAGGGGGAAAACGTTCTGTGAATTTCCTGAGTTAAGAGTTTGTTTTGGTTTTCCTGCACTAGCTGCCTCTCTGTTTGAAAGTTGCATTGCTCTGCCTTGTTTACCAAGTCCTCTTGCTGCTCGCTCTGTCACACCGGGAGTACCCAGGTGAGTGCTGCTACACACAAGGAAGAGAGAAGCCAGTGGCCCTTTGATTCTGGGCCGCTGGTTCCCTCAGATTAGTTATTCTCTCTATACCCTGACGAATCCACTGGCAGAGCAACCAGTGTAACAGAGGGAGGCACTTCCATCCCAATCGGGTGGCAGAGGCATGGTGGCTTGCTGACTTGCTGTCTGGCTGGCTGACGGGCTTCCAGGTTGGGTGCTGGCTGTTTGCAGGCTAGGTGGGTACGACATTTAAGACTTGACCCCTGTTGGGCGGAGAGGCAGACGCCCCAGACGGCCGTTGGAGCTTCCAGGCCCCCCCCCCCAGTCTCTCCCTTTTGCACCTCAGCAGCACTGATGATGGCTAGTCGCAGTGGAGGAGCTGTCCTCATGCCGCCCGTCACATCCGTGCCACTTTCATCTCCTTGCTCAATTTAAAAGTGACATCTGTCATCACCAAGAAGCTCGGAAGCCGTGTTCCTGCGATCTGCTGCTTTGATGGTGATTTGGCCCCAGGCGTTTGTCATACATAACTTAGGTGGAGAACAATGTGAAATCAGTCTTGGATTTTAAAGGGGGGGGGAAAAAGAGTCTAAGTACACTACAGGCGGGTAAAATCAAACTCGCTCTAACCACTGGAGGGAGCGAATCAAAGTGCAGCATGAGCTCGAAGAAGTATCGTTCGTTGCTCGTATCACAGTCTTGTCAGTTTTCTTCTTGTTCACCTCGTTACTGTCTCAACATCTGCAGAATGAAGCAGCTGCCAATGGCAAGCGATCAGCCTGGTGGTATAACTCCGGTGCCATTTGGATAACTTTCCGATTGTGTGCTTTTGCTCTGCACCCACTGCATGCTTGTAACAGATGCCTGTCAACCGACAACAATATTACCAACAACAACACCACAGCTTGTCTACAGGGTTCATGAGGTACAGGCTGCATTCAGACATACCACAAATTTAGTGTGACGCATATTCGTCTGGGTTGAGTAAGTGTGTATTGCCTGCTTGTGGAATTTGAACCGTAGTGTGCGTTTGTGTGTGCCACGGAAAGTGTGGGTGGTTGTGTAGCTGTATGCAAGGTTCAGTGTGCTTGGTTGATGTTTGCGAGGGGCTCCGCAAATGTGTGTGTTGTTGGCTGTGTGGCTACGTGTGTGTAGGTGTGCAGCATAAAAGAGTGTTGTGTGTGTGTGTGTGTGTGTGTGTGTGTGTGTACATGTGGCTATTTGTAAAACTGAGATATGATGACCCTGACAATGCTTTTCACCAGAGCTGTCAAAAACACGCCTCTCTTGCTGACCTTGTTTTGGCGTCAGTGATACTTGACCCCCCATCTTTAGCAATGTCCACATCAACTTCTGTAGTCTCCATATCTGTCAATGTAACCTTTAGACCCAACTTCTCGCACTGTCTTTCTCAACCTCAATTTCTCATTGTCTTCCACTTGTTTTTTTTGTCTGTTTGTCTCTTGCTGTCGTTCTCTCCCTCCTTCCTTCTTCCTCTCTCTGGGGTTAACCCAGAGTTCAGCCATCCCTCTTTCTCACCTCTCTGTGACTGACAGACCTGTCTTCCAGATGGCTGCCAGATTGCCAAGCTCCTTGTCAGTTCGTATTAAGCTTTGTTTGATTAATGCATAATTTAAGGGACCGTTACGTTCCCCACAAATATATGTGTATCCAATTAGCACTGGTAGGCTATGTGACATCACTGCCTAAGTATTTATTGTTGGGTTTGTTAGTTTCTTTTCTTCATTGCAATATTGTGTACTTATTGCCTCAGCTAGGGTAAAAACCCTGGTGCTCCACCTTTCTCATCTCTTCCTAGTCTGTTAAACATAAACTGTCAGTGGAACCGACGTGGAACAGGATGATTAAACTTGTTTACCTCTTTCTTTCGGGTACACACAAGACAGACAGAGTGGTACAGGAATGAGTCCTAAAACCCGGAAATGAGTTAGCGTTTTTGTACTTCTGGTTCCCTCATCTCGATGGGTTTCTTGAATGGGTTTTTGGTTTGATGCCTGTCACGCTTAAGAGACTTTCACGTGTTGTTCAATGACATAAAGTAAATAATTATAAATTCTCCACTCGTGAATTGTTTGCGTGTCTTCATAAAGACGGTTGCTAACAAGTGCCTAAATGAGACTACAGAGGTAAAAATAATAACTTTATTTATACAGCGCCTTTTAAAAACAGAGTTTACAAAGTGCTTTGACAGACAAAGCAAAAAACATAATGCACAGAAAACAACAGAAGACAAAAAACAGGATAAAAGATTAATAATAGAAAGAAAGAAAAAAGGCAATATAAAAACAAAGCCAATATATAAAGTATATAAGGACAATATAAGGACGACATCACATGAAAGCAAGTCTATAAAAATGTGTTTTAAGAAGTGATTTAAAAGAGGTTACTGATTCTGCGAGCCTTCTCTCCCGTAGTAGGGGACATTAAATGTCATCACGCCAAACACAGAACCTCACCCGTCCTCCTTCACAGCCTCGTTGTGTTTATACTCGCGCTCTTGTAAACTAACTCAAACTTTCCAAAAAGCTTTTGTAGAAGAGGTAAGTACTCAAATTTAAATTAAAAGTCGGAAGCTTAGTGGTGGTGATGTTGAAGTCATGCAACCGTGGTGTAGTTAATTTATGGCTTAACGTTAGCTTTTTACTTCTTTTATTGCATTTACGCTTCAAAAATCAAAGTGGTGGCACTTTTGGACAGATGATACGTCTGTCCATCTTTCCATTTGCATGTTGGCCCATCTGTTCACCGACTTGTCACTCCGTGTTTCCTCAAATGTGGGTACAATAACTGAGCAATGCCCTCCTCTGCACCTGCAATTAAAGTGGATTGATCCTCAACCTGAAACTGCTAATTACCCAACAGTGGAAGAAAGTAGTAGGACTGGTTGCCTCCATGGGTCAGATTATGCAGAAATATCCATGGATGAATAAAAGCAAATTCTGAAAAATACAAAAGGAAAGCATATGAGGGATACATTGATAGAGTGGGTTGGTGGAGTTCTTTCAGGTATCCAAGCAACAGTAGCAAAGGTGAGGGGACCAAAGCTAGGCCAACTTAGACTCAATGCCCCTGGGCAGACAGCACACTGCTATCTGATCAGAGCAGAACAGCCTGCAGGTACTAAGGGGGAACAAAACACTACCTGAGCCATCACACACACACACACACAATTTACTTTCAGAGACACTCTCTAATACAGATTCACTATATCGTTAACTTCCTGTCCTCTCTCACATAAATGGGTGTTTATGCGAGTTGGATGCATAGCTTTCTTAAGCCCTCTCTGAACTGAATACCGTTTTGGGACACTGTCTGTGAAGTCATGGTTATACCAGGGCATCTGTAGTATTAATGACAAAGTCTCATGAGGGGTAAAAGATCTCTGTAATCAGCCTATGAAAATACTGATTGGGTTGGGAGCATCTGCTTAATTTATGTGTTGTCATCACAGCAACATTCCACCTGTATAATCCCAGCATAATAAAAATGATACTACTACTACTATAATATGAATAACAATCATATAATAGGATATTTATGGACCAAATCTTCTGAGTAATGTTGGTACAGATATTGCCCTGTACCGACATTATTCAGAAGAGTTCAAAGGCTTAATCTAGTGCCTGTATGATAATGAATTAAAATAAAATAAAAACTCCCATCTCTCATTAAATGGCCTAATATTTACTAAGGGATTTGCAAAAGACTGCAAAAGGTAATTTACAATTAATTTATGCAGGAGTAAAAAGAAGCTGAAGTCTTTACTGGCACAGCAGTGTTCAGTCCATAAAAATCACTGACATGGCCAATTGAGATGGAATTGAATTTCCCGCTGCTCTGGTAACAATTATATTATACTTCACCTTTTTTCCTGTCCAAGTAGGACTTTAGTTGTACTGTTATTTAGTGATGACAGCCCTGAAGTTACTGTACTCCAATGTGACTCTACTTGCCACTGTAGCATAATCGAATTCAATCCAAATTGCATCCAAGACAATAACCCAAAAATTGCATTTTGTGATACAACCATATGACAGACCTGTGATACCACACCAGCTTTCTGCAGCTGAAAAATCAGTGCAGTTATGCTACATGTGGTAGCTGAATGTAAATGTCACATTCCCAAATACTAGCTCATCAAGTTCAGTGCCGGTACACCAGCGAGGCGGGGGCCCACTTCAAACACAGCCTGCCGAGTGCTGATGAAAGCGTCGCCTCGATGGCACAAGCTGCAACTTTCATTTGTTTAGCAAGAGCGCTGACGGATCTATCAGTCATAAATATCCTGGAGAGAGCGATGGAGGAAAGAGGAGAGGAGAAGAAATGAGGAAATAACGGAAAGGGGGGGGTGAGACCTTCAGACATTTAGGGTAGTGTGTGTGCGTGTGTGTGTGTTTTCCTCTTCATTAAAACAAGATTCAGGATTCAGGCATCCGCTTGTCAGTGCCTGAATCCGTCAATGCATCTCCAGTAGCTGTCATTGAGATGTGGCCTTAAGAATGAGTTACACACCCTCCCTCACTCATCATGTTGTCATATGAGATTCATTTGTACACATACTGTATATGTGAGAGAACCCCCCCCCCACACACACATACACACACACACACACACACACATGTCCCCTGCCTTTTTCCACCCTCCACACACCCATGCCAACTACACAAAACGGAATGTGCTGCAGTTTCAATCGTACACCGCATGCATAAATCATCCCTCGTCTTGGAAGCGACATATTAATCAATGATGGAAACACAAAAACATTCTTTTGCGCTAATGATCAACACTGTGTTTGATCTATCCAGCGCTTTAATCTTGTCTTATGTGGACAGAGCGGTGCCAGCACGAGGAGCATTGCTATAGGTGCATTACAGCACTCTTAGCTGTGGACAGGTT
Organism: Gadopsis marmoratus; assembly: GCA_036023855.1. Taxonomy (NCBI): domain Eukaryota; kingdom Metazoa; phylum Chordata; class Actinopteri; order Centrarchiformes; family Percichthyidae; genus Gadopsis; species Gadopsis marmoratus. The sequence continues at coordinate 42,219 of JAVQJF010028380.1, read as the reverse complement.
TACACTGATTGTTTCATGTATCTGGGCCTGGGCTCCTGACGCCTGCAATGCTTTTGAACCTGGCCTTTTGTGTCCTCCAACAGAGCTTTTGTTCTAGATGAAACAGACTATGTATGGTCAGCACTGAGCTGTGTCAGCTCCACCACGTGCACATGTACCCACACACACACATATACCACAGGCAAGTTGGCATGTAGGCCCATACTTGTGTACAGCAACATGTAAACCCATGCTCACACATATTTATTGAGTGTGTGTGTGTGTGTGTGTGTGTGTGTGTGTGTGTGAGTGTCTGTGGGGGTGGACAGGGGCATCTGTTTTTTCTTAGCAGTACGACATCCTACAAGAGCAATCTCAATTACAAGAGAGACTTCAGAATTAAAGTTTCATCTTACTGTAACACCATGGCCTCTTCCAGGAACATCAGAGCACTGCTGTTTTCTTTTTAACAACACTGCCATGTTTGCTCTCCCTGAAGGATTAACTTTACTTTTATTTAAAAAGAAATTTAAAGTAGGGAGGAACTTGCTGGAATATATATGTGTGTGTATATATATATATATATATATATTCGTAGTTGTCCACACAAACAACCAGGCATATCCTTTGTTTACACTGACAAAGAAAGCTACATGAGCTCTCAACCAGTGCAACTTAAAATGAGTGCAATGGTAGTTTTAATTTATGTATGCAAACAATAGTAAAGTGTGATAGGGTCATAGGGGAAATAGGACACATCTTGGAATAAATGTGACATTATATGTGTTCATGTGTCACTGACATGCCAGTGCAGGAGTACACACACACAGAGTTTTCACTTGTTTTTATTTCTGAATAAATGTGTGCTCCTTTAATTCTGGTGAACTCATTCTGTCTAAAACGTTGTTAGACATCATTCTTTAAACAACAATTTGAACGCCTGTTCGGAAGAACATTTTACTGCAATGTTTCTGCAACATTAAATTCACCTGTTTTAATATTCTGAATCATGGAATCAGCATAACAAGTTACAGTTAGACACAGTTACAAAATAAGCACTCACTGTCCTAAAAATCTGTTTCTTTATAGCTGCGTGTGCGGCAGCGGCAATGCAGGCCTTTGGTCGTTTTCTTTTTTTTTTGATGTGGAAGAATCTTTACGCACTTGTTCTGATGCTAATGTAACAAAAGCCAATACCAGAAGCCTTTGTGCTTGGATGTGTTCGAAGTAAAGGGGGAAAAAAAGGGGGACAGCAAGATTTTCTCAAAGTACTAGGGGTGGTGCTTGAAAAAGTAAATGAGCATCCTGATATCGGGGCCTCTTAATTTTTCAGCAGAAGTGATGAAGTGGGCTTCGACTGATGTTTCCTGAAAGTGGCAACACGTGTCCCTCTTACCCGGCTGGTGCAGTCCTCGCCTCTACAGATGTGTCGCTTGATGTACCCATCGAATGGCACACTGCCACTTAATAAAATATCACTCGTGCTTTGACAGGGAAGCCTTAATTGAGTCCCTTGTCAGTTTTATCAAACTGTGTGTTATCGTCGTTTGAAACTTATTTCCTCTTTCCCCTTCAGTCTCTCTCTTGCTCTTATGGAATATGCTAGCAGTTGAATCCTCTGTAACTAAGAGAAGGCGGGCGGAGTTGAGAAAAGGAAAAGAAAAAGTGAAAGAGAACAACACTGGGATTGAAAGAGTAAAAGTGAGAGAGCGCTAGAAAGCGAGAGAGGAGGGGAAATAGCAAAGAGACGGTGAGGAGAAAGGGCCTTTGGAGACTATCTTGTCATTGGATTCATAATTCAGGTTCGTGATTTTAATTTCCCTCTGTTCTTATCAAAGGCCGGTGGAGCAGCAGGGAGAAGGCTGGTAGTTAGCTGGATAACTGCATATGAGATGAGCTGCAGCGCTCCGTCACAATGCCTGGACGACATAATAGGGATGGAAATGTGCCGGGAAACACAGAGTATCCACTTGCTCACTGTGACTTCCCCTTTCAACCAGCAAAAAAACCCACAATCATACATTGTTTACAAAAACCCTTTTTTGACATCGTCTCCCTTTTTATAAGCAAACTGTCATCCCCCCCCCCCGCAAAGTTTATTCAGTCACGCACACACAGAAAGACAACATGCTTGTGTAAAGCCCCATGAAAATACAGCGGATGAATAATGAATTTTGACTGTTTGGATGAGGTATTTTGATTTGATAATATGCTCATGTATGCCTATAATAAAAATGCTGTTCTACCAAAGTGTATGTGTTTACTGAAATGTCACAAACTAATACAGCTGCTGGGCCAATGCTTTAGCCTGGTAGTCAGCATTTAGATGCGTATGTATAAGAGTTTGGTTAAGCCAGTTTGAGGGTCTATAAAAACTTCAAATAGTTAAAAACTAGTATAAACGTATATATATCGTCAGTGTATGCCACCACGACATTGTGTGTAATGCGCAAACTAGAGGGTGTTGTAGCAGCCCCTGCTGAGATTCATGCTCCCATTGCTCCCCTTACTTTGAAGACACATGCAACTCTATACACACACTCACACACACACACACACACACACACACACACACACCCCATTGAAGATGTTTTGATGTCGGTTTCTTTTTCAATTTTTCCTTCCTCCCTCATCTTCATATTTCCCACTCTAGTATTCTCCCTCTCCTTCCTCTGTTTTTCATTTTTTCTCTCCCCCTACTTTCTCTCTATCTTTACTTTTTTGGCTTTGGTGCTTACAGGACTCAGTAGTGCCACTGTACTTCTCAGTCAGCCATTTGATCATTATTTTATCACAGTTCCAGCAGTTTGTTTGACAGGTGCAAGTGCTTTCATCTTACTAGCGCATGGCATTGCTGAATGAACAAGGTAGACCTGTATGTTGAGTAAGCAGGTGAGCTCGGAGCTGAACGAACCGATAGGTCTGTCCGCAGGGTGAGCAAGTGCGGCAACATGGGCCTACTTGCTAACTGGGCAAGTGAGCTGGCCTGTAAAATAACGTCCATTATGGAGGCCTGCCACGCGGCATGTTGAACCTAGCGAGCGGAGTCCAGCAGGTGCTTGTCCTCCACTAACTCCCTGCCAGACTCCTTTAGATCCCAAATGCCTCCAGTCCAAGTGCAGGCAGGATGTAGAGATCTCCTCCTACTAGTTTAGCAACTGCACTTCCAGGAAAAAGCCTTACTTGTGGGGGGGGGTGGCACATGTGTCATGGCACAGGAAGTGCTAAAATCAGTGGTTTGTTGTTAGGTTTAGGGGTTTTAATTACAACTAAGCCTTAAGACTGTACCAGCTACTAACAGGTCTCAACGTACACTGAATACCTTGATTGCCAACAACAAAAAAGGATGCAGGCCTTACCTGAACCCCGGGCCAGCTCAACTTGTTTTCCTCACTCAGGGATGAGGGTAATCATTCATTGTCCTTCACGGTCTCAACAACAAAAGTTGCACTCTCAGCACTCTCTCCTTTCTTCGTCCTCTACTCTCTCTGATATGTGCCCTCCAACCAGCTCATAATCAGTCCAATGACAACATAGCCTTCTTGACATCTGGCAAACAATTGGAGCACAGATGACCTGAGACAGGAGTGGCCCGCTGTGTGTCCCTTCCCATAGATCCAGTCAATATTACACCCTGGTCGCCGTGAACTTCACCAATTGCCCAGAGTCTCTGGAATCGAGTGCTAGATTTGAGAAGAAAGGTACAACTGCAGACTTCCTGTCTGGGGAAGTCAGGTATGTGAACCGATGGACGTTCTCTGCTTACCTGGTCATGTTGGTGGACCATCTCTCAGCTCTCCCACTTTGTTGTGTGAGTTTCTCAAAGTATATAAGGTTTAATTATACCCTTTAAAATCTAAATGTATTTAGCCTAGCCCCAAGTTACCAAGTTAATTTCGGATTGTGCACAACAGCCATTTCGTCATTGTTGAATAGCTGGAATGGGCCTCATGTAATTAGTAATAAAGTTGAAAGTAAAGCAAACAAGTCATTTGTGAGTGAAGGACCCTACAGACCTGGATTTGGATGCTACACCCCCTCATGCTATCTTTCTGTCTTTCTGTTTGTCTCTCTCTCTCACATCAGCTGCAGATCATTAAAAACAGACCCTCTCCTCTCCAATGTTCAGTGTTTCTCCTGCTCTCTAAACTCACCACCAATTACATTATTAAAGTAATACTTTCTATCTGATGCATAGCATTGATTATGTATTATTTAAATATGCTGTGTACTGGATGCTCTGAAAGACCTCGAAGCCAGGGGCCTCAAAGGAGGCCAGTGTTGGCTCTCCCATGAGAGCCTTTCACACCTTTCTTCTTCATCCTGTCCTCCAGTGCCAAATCTGTCTACATTCCTTTAATGCAAAGCTTTATTTTCTGGTCAAGACTGAGCGGTTTGCACTATACTACAGTGTTAAACAATTGTACAAAACCCCAAAATGTTCCTTCTTTCCTTGCTTCATCCCTAGTAACACTCTAGTTCTTCTGTGTTTTCTGTTTCCAGCCTCATACTTTCTCTTCCCTCCCTCTATCCCCAGAATCAAGGTCTGCTGGGGCATTTTTAAGACGGAGGCTTCCTGGACTATTTTGGTATCAAAGCTTTGAGGCAGCATGAAGCACTCCTCTCTGAAGTTGACATGTAAGGAGAGGAGGGCCTTCCTCTCTCACTGGTTTGTAGGGGGCAATGGGGGGGGGAGGGGTTGGAGGGGGGGGCACTCAGTAGCCCTGCCAGGCGCAATCTCTACTGGGGATATGAGCCTCAAACGCTCCCCTTCAAGCCCAGACCTTCCCGAACCATTTGGGAGGCTTACGTTTCATATGTTTGGTGCCCAGTTGACTGTATGTATGGATGCGCGATGTAAGGGTGGGTGTGTGGGTACATGCGTACAATTATGTGTTTGTGTATGTTCACCTTAGCAAGGAGAACAGTTGTGGTGGTGGTGCCTGTGAGTGCTGCAACACAATGTACTTGTTTTGTTTTGACATTTTTGATTGAAATAAAGCTTCACAAAGCAACTTAATACATTGGCGGCCCCAAATGGCAGCAAGATGTTTCCGAATTTGATGGCAATGAAATACACCGTGTAAAGTAAGTTTGTTTCAGTAGTAGGTTATGGCGTGGATGTATTAGGTCAGGTTCAGCCAGCCCAGCTTTCTCCACATTTGCGCTTATTAACTCCTAATCAGAGGACAGTTTTCTGTTTGAGTCCAGATGTTCAATTTATGACTTCTTTGTCTGAACATAATATTGTTGACCCTACTGACATTATGTAATAATTTGTGCAAATAGGGTAAATATCAGTCTCAGATTGACAGACTGTGAATGGGAATTTTGTCTCCATGCAGCTCCATTTTTAGGGTGATTAGATGTTGTATTTTTGCAAATCTTGCCTGCAGCTTTAATGTAAATTTAACCAGCTCCAGCTTTATGTGGTAGACTGTTGTCCAGATGACCTCGTCTTTTTTTCCCTCTATCTCTGCTGAGGAAGTCCAGCCTACGGAGGATCTGACTGTGAATCGGTCTGACCTGGCTCGTCTCTCTACCAACACACTGCTCCCTGATTCATCTGCTGCCAACCCCTTCAAGTTATTCATCTGGAAGAAATATGCATTCATCATTGTATTTTTAATCACACCAAATAGATAGACAAAGAGAATGCCTTTAGGGAGAGGGGGAGCAATCTACAATTCCCAGAGCTCAGATGGTATTCCTGCCCTGCATCGCCAAACATTCCCCAAATTGACTCTGAATGAATTTATTTTTAATGTGTGGAAGATGCTCTACCACAGAGAACAGAGATGGTGTGTGTGTGTATATGACTTTGTGTGTATTTGCATTGTATTAACATGTTTTTGCGTGTTTCTATGTGCATGTATCAGTAATGCAATATGCAAATTGTGTACACATGTAACTGCACTCATGTCTGGATGCACGTGTGTGTGTGTGGATTTGACTTCATATCTGTGTTTACATGCACTTGTGTTTTTTGAGGTTACACTGGAAAGCATGAACAAGAGCGCAAGATAAAATAGTGGCCTAAACAAAACAGTGAATGTACTTCACTGAATAGTGAATTTTTTGCTTAATATTCTACATTATGAAACTGCCCTGTTTTCGAAGTTGTCCTTCTCACAAACTCACCACAAAACTATTAACGTCTCCATTGCATAATCCCTGTTTGACCCATCTCCTTCTCAATCAAAGCCCGGTATTGTAGTGGAGCTGTTTGGCCTAGCCAGACCTGAACAAATGAGCAAGCTCATCTCTCCATTCTCCACTCCATTGTATTCATTAATAAATTAATTTATCAGCTCGTCTTGGTTCCAGCCTAATTGAGTCCCATTGCAGCCTTCTAAGTAGGACACGTACGGATCCGACAAATGAAATGGTATCCGGCCCTCAGTCCTTTGGGCTGTGCCTTGGCCCTGTACCCGGCAACATACTGCATTGTTAGCTGCTCCTCGCGTGTGTGTGTGTGCGTGTGTGTGTGTGTGTTTGAGTGTGGATAGATCTGATACCTCTTTCATCTGCTTTGAGCTATCTGTTGATTATCGCAGAGCAGTGCGGTCGTATTCCGTGTTAGATGGGACGGATTGGAAGGTGGGGGAAGATAGGAAGAAAAGAGAGAAGAGCAGAGGGAGGAAGGGGGCTTCCTGTTACCCCATCAGAGATGAGCCCCCACAGTGTTGTGTCTCTATCTATGTGTCTACACACATACACAATTGCACAAGCTAGTGCACACATGCCGCAAACAGATGTGGGCTCACAGAAAAGGGAGGGTCTTCTATAGCTTAATGCCATTACATTAAATTTTAAATAATGTTATGCAAATCAGAAATGACAGGAGATTATCTCCTTGGGACCTTGAAAGGAATTCGTCAGTTCTTATTCCAATAGCCCTGGAAAATAGCCCAGACGCCCTGAGTGGAGGAATATGGCAGGGCGTGACGGAGCCTGCCGCTGGTGAAAGAGGAGACTGTGAGAAAAGGCCCCAAGTGTTGGCTATTAAAATCAATTTACCCAGGAAGTCAATGAAGAGAAATCCCTTAGTAAAGGCACCTCCCAGGACAGCTCAGGGGTCCTGGAAGAGGAGCACAGGCGAGGATAGAGGATGCGATCGCCGCATGCCAAGGTGAAAGTAACACACGCCAGAGAAAGGAGGAGGAGATGGCGGGGAGGGGGAGGACTGTCTTTCATGTTTTCCCCTTGTGCCTGTTTTATCTCGACAGCCCTGCCGTATATATGTGCAAGATAGTTTTAAAGAGCTTGGCCTGACGTGGACACTTCCTGCCTGCATCGCTTCACATTGTAAGAGTTGGATGTGGAGGAGAAGCAATGGGTTTGCAGCGCTGTTAGGGAACAATGGAGGTCCTGTGGTTTGTTGTCCTTCTACCAAGTGCCAGTCTGTACTGTGTGTACGTCACGTTGGGGGATGTAGGTGGGTCCAGTGCTCATCACATGGCTCCTCCATTTTCTTCCAGTACTGCCAACATCCCTCTCCCTCCCCTTTTCCACTCTCACAGGCCAGGCCAGGAGTGCAGCAGCCATGCATGCACAGCCAGTCTCAATATTGTGTTAGGGACAGAGCCATCCATTACTGAGAAAACAAAGTCTTGTCTGTCTCCAGTGCTTTGGGCCAACAATTTAAAGACATCACGCCGGCACAGGGGCACTGAAGGGAGGTGGAGGGAGGGGGTGCAGGCCTTATCAAGAGCGATTCCATCAAATATCGATGAACCTAATTGAGGTTCTTAGGCACTACAATGCTTACTGAAGAGTGTATCTGTTTTTATGGCAGAATACAGTCCCGGTCTACCAGAGCAGACAGCGAGAAGAGGTGCAGTCTTGTGTGTAAATTGCATGTTATGTAGACTAACTGCAGGCAATTGCATGTTATTGAGATGGAAGATGAGGCAGAAACGTGTACCAATGAAATCCTTTTCCCACAGATGGAAAGTATGTCAACACCAAGTTATTGTTATAGGCACTTTATTATGGTATATCTCACAAAGAGATGTATGAGGGACGTTTGAAATTATGATCATGACATTTGGTGATACTTTTATTCTCTTCTTTTTGAATATTCTTCCCTTTTCCATAAGAAAACAGAAATAGTATCCGGGCTCCCCTTTGCTGTATATGTTCTCCTCTCTCTCTCCCTCTCTCTCTCCCTCTCTCTCTCTCTCTCTCTCTCTCTCTCTCTCTCTCTCTCTCTCTCTCTCTCTCACACACACACACACAGTCATTTTGAGATAATGCAGGATTACATTTCAATCTTTTTTGCTTGAAATATAAAACTTTACTGCTGGCTGCAGTTCTTATCCCTCTGTCTCTCAGTGCTGGTCCCTGGTGACACCAGCCTGAGAATGGCAGCTTTAATTTGCAGGAAAACAAGTTGAGAATATTGATTTTAAAAAGTGCTCTCTTCTCCCCTTGGAGAAAAAAAAGAAGAAAGAAAACTGTCTGCTATGTGAAAACCTGTAGCCTTCAATTAAGTGGGGCTTGTAGGTGTGTGTGTTTTCATTTGGGCACGGTGTTCACTTGAAATGACACATTAAAGGCTGTGTTTTACTTCAATCAGACTGTGAAAATATACACACAGACCTAAGTGTCTCTTGAAGGGCTCCAATGTTGGCACACATGCACCCCGCCACCATACAGCACCAGACAGATGGGCGGTATTTATCTTAGAATGAGAACCATGTTCTCCTGCTCCAAGAAGGGAAAACACTGCCTTTCCCACTTCTGAAGATGACACGTGTCCTGGAATTCATGTCAGTTGATGTTCACAGGTCTCAAGTCTCTCTTCCCCTCCCTAAGACTTTTTGTAAAGCACAATAATCTTATACAGCCTTTTTTCCTCATGCACAAAACAGAAATCGGAGCTTTGCTCCTTCGCTCCATCCCCATGCTGGACTGTTGAACCACTGCCTTCCTATTTATTTTGACTCACAACAAAACCTACAGCGATTTATTTGATCTTATTTGGTGAATAGTCAGTCCCTGTGGTAAGGCTTATCCCCTTTAATGCAAGGCCTATTTGGGGTTCTGATCTGGTGCTTAGGGCCAGGCAGAGTTGGGTATCAACGCAGGGGCTGACTGGAGCTAGTGGTTGTAACACGCCATCCCAGAGGCTTTGGAAGTCATCCCGCTAATACAGACATGACTAAAGCTCCCTATCATCCCCCACAGAATGACACGGCATGGCTCCAAGACTTAACTCTTACAAAGAGCTTAAATATCTTAGATGTGTAATGCATAATGGAGGTGTATTCTGTACTTTGGGGCACAGACTATTCCCATCGCTATACCAGGCTGTTACTACAATAGCATGCTGGCTTGCTCATGGTATCTCACAGCAGTGTCAACAGTGAGAAGTGCATGTGGATGACTGAGTAATGAAAGGATGACGGTTCACACTGACAATAAAAAGATGAAGTGCGTTACCAGATATAGATGTCCTTTTTTCTGAAAAGGGGGGACTTATGTTCATAGTAATGTCCTCCTGTGTTGAGTAACACATTATTGTCTCTACCAGTGTGTGTGTGTGTGTGTATATGTGTGTGTTCATGTGTGTGTGTGTGTGTGTGTGTGTGTGTGTGTGTTCGTCTGTGTTTGCATACACTGTGTGCTCAAGTTTGCAGAAAGGGGGGTTGGAAGCTCCCCTAGTGGCTCCTCCAGAGAATTACCTTAGAGAGCACTGCTCTGCTCAGCAGCAAACACACTAATGGCACGGAAAATAGCAAACACATTACTTTTGTGTTTCCATATCAGCAGTCCAACTGTGTACCTTCTATTTTTGTTTTCTTACATATATACGTCGAAGGAAAGGCTTGTTTGTGAAAAACAGTGTAAGCTCAAAAAGGGTGTAGGTATTTAGTGTTTGCAATTCAAGTACAATGTTCTCATCAACTACTACTAAATAAAATAACGGTGTTAAGGGAGAGAGTTTATTTTCATATACGTGATTTTCAACTTGCAAGATGGTATTTATATTTTTTTGCCTTCACAACCACTATGATCCACCCTAATATATTCTGTTCACTACTGAGAAAAGTAGGCTGCTGGATAGAGCCATGGAGAGTAGCAAATAATAATATGATCTACTCTTTTCTTAACTTAGATATTAATGTTTTATTGTGTTTAATGCATTCAGTATTTTTTGGGACGCAAACATATTTGCAGGCCAAGCCAAGAAGCGCACATCTACAAAACCTACTTGGTAGTTACGTCTTGATGATTAATTATTTGTCTTTTAGGCTAAAGTTCTGCAAACAGAGTTCCCAGTGTTGTTGGTCAGGAAAGAATGGAATGGACCTGAATGTGTGTGTCTGATGACAGGAGATAGCCTCCCATTGAGCCTGCAAGCATTTGTGCTCTCTAATGAATGAAATCAAGATGAGATATATGGAAACATACAGGAGGTTATATGTATGTCAGCGTGTGTTTGCATACACAAACGTGAATGTGGACGTGTTCCTATGGGTGTGCGCATGTGTTATGCATGTTAATTGAGCCTTCGGCTTAACACTATGTGGTCCGTCATCTCTAGCATCCACCTCCAATCTATTATGAGCTCAAAGAAGTAAACGGTCTCCCTTGGCAGGACAACACAGATAAGGCCATGATGACTTGTTATCTACACTTCACCTTTCGTTTGTTTTGATCTTTAAGTGGCCATAACATTGTGTGAGAGAGAGAGAGAAAAGGGGAGCATGTGCTTGTTCTAAATTGATTACTTGCTTCCTGTTTTTTCATCACCTAGTTCTTCCTCTTTGAACGTGCTGCGCTGCTGGCCGGCTGATTTTATCAGGAAGCGGTCAGCAGCCCAGGATATTTCAATTTCATTGGATTACAAAGAGAACTAGGAGGAGGTGCGCACATTAGCGCCTCAATACAATCACATTTGTCAGCATGATTCTTTTTAAGTGCATTTCAATTAAGCCGTGATTCTTTGATTTTATTATGCCCCGGCCTTGCCGGCAAAATGCTCACTGCTGGCTGAACAAGGATCCATCTAATGTACACAATTTAATTTTCTTAATTGAGCTAACGTGCTTTTCATATCCTAATTCCTAGAATAATCTTTGATTCCTGTATCTGCTGCGGCAGGCTTTTAATGAAAGGGGGCAGCCTAGAAACATCTGTTAGACCCGTGATTAAATCATCCGCATAACATCTGCATTTATGAGGGTGTTAGCATGCTGCCTGACCCTTTATCTATTTTGTGCAATTATCTTGTGTGACTGTAGTAATACAAGATATTAATATAGATGTGCTTGTGTGGGTACCCCCTTCTCCTTCCCAGTGATGACTGTCATCTGGCTTTGTTTCCACAGAGAACTCTGGCTATTGATACAATGTACCAGAAGTCTCCTTTAAACAAAAGGAGGGGGAGATGCTTTGTTCTTTGTTTGAGCTGTGTGTGTAAGCTATTTGTGTAGACTCCTCTTCTGAAAGGTGGGAGGCATGTTGAACAAATCCTGTTTCCTCTTTGGCGAGTGGTTAGGTAATTGATTAAGCTGTTAAATACACACACAGATGCACACACACCGTGCTCATATGCATCCTCGATTGCACTAACACATGGATGTGTTACACAGTCTTTCCATACCTGCTGGCTTCACACAGTGTCGCTGGAGTACCAGCAGAGAGCCTTCGAGTATGAAACATAGTATTTCTTCTTTCCGTTCCTCCCTCCTTGTTCCCTCCCTCACCACCTTACATCAGACCCACAAGGATCCCCTGAAATGGTGCATAAAATGAAACCTCCTTAACCCCCGTCTACCTTCCCCTTCTCTTCTTCCTCCCTCCCCCTGTCCTTCCTCCTTGTCCTCCCACGTCTTCCTGGTAGTGTGGTCATTCCATTAAGACAGGGTGAGTCAGTCACCTACTGTTTGGCCCCCTCATCGTATGACACACGGTGGCACAGCACGGCTGTCATCACCTCGACCAAGCCTGGATCAGGTGACCAGATTATCTCCCCACTGGCTTCCATTTCCCACATTCCCATGTGCTACACTAAAAACAGATCACGCACAATCAGGTTGAAACCAGCCAAATGACCAACCAGTCCGCTTCCTGCGATTTCTTCAACATGTGTCAGAGAAATGCTCAGGTCAGATCTTGATGACATTGTCTTGGCATTAGGTTTAGAGTTGGTGATGGGCGATGTTCCAAAGTGAGTAATGCTTCTTGTCAAGCTTGCACCTCTGTGACCTGAGAACCGTGTTGTTTGGGGTGTTAGCGTGGCCTGGTGGTTAGAGAGATTGTTGGGTATCTAGAAGAACACAGGTTCAATCTCAGGCTGCAGTGACCACTGTTACCATCCTGTCCAATTGTCAGTTACCAAGGCATGACAAGCTACTGCTTGTCCCATGGGTGACTTTTATGCTTTCTGCTGGGATCCCTTGGAGTTATATCTGACAAAGCAATTTTTTCAAGCTTAACTTCTACCTTTTGCTCTGCGATGGTCTCTAGGTTTGCAAGAGGTCATTTAAATGATTGCAGAGCCTCCAGAGTTGTACTTGTGACATCCCCTGTCAATCTTGTTGTGTGTATCATAAAGAGCTTTCTTAAAAAGTCCTCGACTGACTACATTAGGGATCACATGATTAATTCGCTGAAGTCTTGAAAGCATACACGATGAAGCCTGGAAATTTGACTTTTATGCAACTCTTGCTCAATCGTTTGTATTGTCAGTCAGAAGGTTCAGCAAGCCAACTAACTACCCTGAGCAAAATCCAACCAAGGTGGGCTAAATGTGTGAATCTTAACATTAAAATACTAAAACTTTGACCCTGCAGATGACATACATTTTTCATATTTTGATCAGTAAACACTGTATACATCACCTTTGACTGGAGTGTGCAGTTGCTGTTGATTAAAGCCCGCTTTATGACCTTTGAAAGGTCAAGGGGTCAACAGAGGAAGGGAGTTGTCTAAGTTCAGCCAGATGTTGTTGATTTTATTGTGTCACAGCAATGTCATGTCATTCATTACACGCCTCTGTGGTTGTGGACAGATGAGCGTCTTCAGAGCGTAGCCACACCCAGGGATAAGGCTAATTGCTGCTGTACTGCCATTGTCTTTAAAGCCCCATTTTGTGGCTGCTGCGCTAACTGGTGCAAAAACAAGGGACACATGGATGCACGCTGGCAGTGCCCTTCATGTGGTGGGTACTAGTTTTGTTTCTGATTATGGAACATGATTTTGTTTTTTCCTTCTCTCATCTTGTGTTTTTCTTGCCGTCTCTCTTCGTGCCTCGTCTGTTTTAACTGCTTGGGTTTGGCGCTCCATGGGCGGTGCTGTGTCCCCAGTGCCGGCATGGAGGTTGCCTCTGCCTCAGTGGTGCCCACATTAGGGAAAATCTTTCCCGGACCGCAGAACCCACCCAGAACCTTTCTGCCTCAGACTCGTTTTCCCTCCAGTGACTGACTTTTAATCCGTGCTCACAGAAAACTTGCAGCCAAAAAAATAATCGAGGAGGTGAGCTTGAGATTTTACCGTAAGAATAGTACAACAATATCACCTCGAGGTATGATGGTGGACATTTTAAAACAACAATATATCATTCCAAAGAATTCTCATTAAATGTGTTTTGCTGTCTGTGGTTAGCATTGCGAAAGAGGAATCGTCTGCTCAGTCTGGCTGTGTTTGATGGTGCACATTCCCCCATGGACCAAGCCTGTGAGAACTTCTTGTCTAAATACTCATCACTTCAACGTGTAAAATGTTTCTGACAGATGCTCCAGTCAAAGTCCAGTGCCATCAACTCATTCTCCCTCTTGTGCTCTCCCCATAGAACTCTCAGAGCCAGTTTGGGCTCAAATCCTTGACCCTGCCCCCTTCCTGAGAGTGGAGTGTAGTAATCTGACCAGTGCACTCCTTGCAGACGCAGTCGAGTCCCCTCTGTTGTGCTATTATCAGCTGAGTGTTATTACCCCTCTTTGCACAGGAAAATATGCCTTGATTTCCATCGACCCGTCCCCGAATCAATGCTTTTAAAAATCTGAGACACCTTTTACTTAAAAGCAAAAGCATGCATTTTATGTTTTGACATGGTCATATTGATTGGGGTGGTGGGGAGATGGGTGGAGTGTGTGTGGGGGGAGGAGGAGGGTGTTGACCTCTCTCTCCTCCAATCTTTGCGTGTCTCTCTTTTGCGCACTCAGTCGCTGCCAGTGTCTGGTAACACTGTCATCCTTAATGGCTTTCCTGTGCTCCATCTACGCCCCCCCCGACCCCACTCCACCTCCTCGCTCAACCATCTCTCTCTTTCTGCCCCCCTCGCCCCCTTGCGCTGTGGAACCCCTCCCCCACTAGTCAATACTCAGTACCCCCCCTCCCCCACCCTGTCCACACCCCACGTCACTCACATTTGGCTCGTTGATAAATTATGGATGGAGGCCTCTCACATCACATCTAAAATTTCTATTGTGTTTGTCAATGGATGATCGATACTTCACCCAGCCTCATCCTCAAAGCGCCCCGTGCTTCTGCTCTCTGTCCACTTTCATCCCCTGTCTCTTCTACCATTTTTTTTTTTGTTTGTTTATGATTTGGGCTTGCTTCTGGTGCTTCTGGTGCTTCTGGTGCTGGGTCTCCAGGGCTGTAACTAACAGAAAGCGTAATCATCAAATAAATGCATCCACCCTGCTCTCTTACTCTGTCTCCTCGCTCTGCCACTTTCATCCCCTACCTTTTCTGCCTTTCCTCCCACTCTTTCTTTTTCTCTTTCTTCTTTTCAAGATGACGCTAACACGTGTCGACACTGGCTTCAGACAAGACACCGGAGTTTGAAATCTGTGGCTCGGTGCCAGCTTGCGGATGAGCACTCGCGTTTGACAAAACCACATAGGCCACCATCTCCCATTCTCATCAGCAGCCTTTTCCCACCCCCACACCCTGACAGTTGTGAAGGCAAATCAACACTTGCGTGGATTTTTGAAGTGAAAGAGAATGTGAAGAATGATAGGGACTGTAAACGGACAAACATGCCCTTGGCTGTCATTCCCAACCGGACTCTATTTTGCTGTCAGTATTTTCTTTTTAATGTATACAGTATAAGGCGATCAAATAACCTTCACCATTGAAAAAAGAGAACCCACACACCCATACACTTTCACACACACTCACATGCATCCACATGTCTCAGCTTTTGTTTCTCACACTTATGCCATCAACTCTCTCACTTTCTCTCTCTCAAACCATGCAGGGTCAAAGCAGTGCTGGGGGTGTAATATAAGTGGCATTGGGCTTATCACAGCCTTAAGGTTCAGCTGTGATCTCTGGCCCTGAGCAGCACCTGCTCCTCACACCAGATCTCACCTCCCACCTGCTGACGAGAGGAACTATGCTGCCTAATAACTTCTGCGGCGGCTCCCTGCGTCCTTTTCTATGACCACTTAACCCCTGACGCGGCCTTTTAAGTGAAGGTCTGGTATGTGTCTGCCAGCCTCGGCTTTGTGCCATTACCTTAAGTAACATGCAATCTCCTGTCAGCAGCGAGGCACCAAACTAGCCTGCTACTCTCGAGGAGAGAACTTTAACATTTTCCACATTTTTTGTCAGTATGCATGCTTTATCGTGATTTCATGGCAATGGCCAAGGAGTGGCCAGTTTTATTTTCACATTTCATTTTCTGGCTTTTGTTTTTACTTATTTGGGCAGCAGACAAGTTATAGCAGCAATAGTAATGGCAAACCATAAGTGAGGGGGGAAAAATCCATTCAGAAAAACTAGGGAAACCTTACTGTGGCTTTTCTTAGATTGTTTGCATTTTCTGAAAGAGCAAGATGCATATTATGATTTTAAATAGAGCTTTGAAGGTTTATCTATATACTCATTTGAATTATGGAGCAGGGTCACAGTAGCTCAGTGCTCACAGAGAGGGTCAGAAAGGGCTGAGACTGACTCAGAGTGTGATCTGCCTCCTGTCTGTCTGCACCTCTGCACCCTCTTCATCAGTGGCAGGGGAACAGCAGCCCCCCCCCCACACCCACACCCACAGTTGTCCATTCTCACAACCCTTCCATGCCCGCCCCCCCTTTTCAAACCAGGCGAGGTGGAAATCTTTAAGACCAACCTCTCCATCTCCAGACTGCCTCATACTTGCCGGCTTACACAAGTAACCCAAGTTGACCTTTGCTGCCGAGATAGACACACACTGACATGCACAAATTATCTTATATAGACTCGCATGTGCACAAACGCACACACAGCCCCACTGACAGACAAGCCACAGAGCAGCATGGCATGCCAGGCAGGAAGAGAATCTCTCCCTGAGCAGAGGTCAGTGGCTTTTATCTTTAGTGTGTCTGACCTTAGCGTGAGTCTTATTCATCTGAAGGTCTCGCATGCATGAGAGTAGCTGCTAGTAAATGTTGAATCATGGGTGTCTATTTCAGACTGAAAAATCAGTGTAGCAGATATTATTCAATTCAAATTCAGTTTTATTTATATAGCACCATATCATAACAAAGTTATCTCAGGGCACTTTTTCATGTAGAGCTGGTCTAGACCGACACTTTATTTACAGAGACCCAACAATCCCCAAAAGCCATACGCCATTTACCAACCTCATGCACATGTCTAAGCACAATACTGTAAGTCACTTTGGATAACTGCATCAGAAATAATAATTCCAAAAATGCAGAAAAGATATTCCAGTTAATATTGTATAGAATTTATGAATTCCATTTCACACAAAAAATGCTCACACAATAAGAGGTAATGATTGGTATGTCTTACTGGTGTA
Organism: Gadopsis marmoratus; assembly: GCA_036023855.1. Taxonomy (NCBI): domain Eukaryota; kingdom Metazoa; phylum Chordata; class Actinopteri; order Centrarchiformes; family Percichthyidae; genus Gadopsis; species Gadopsis marmoratus. The sequence goes on along the minus strand of JAVQJF010028380.1, from coordinate 25,481 downwards.
TCTCATCTATTCAGCGTTGATTGGTCCATTTACTTGGCGAGCATTTCAATTGTGTTTGACCTCTGTCAGAAAGGCTGACATTGCTCCGTTTAACTCTTCCTATCGCTCTTTCTCTTCTGTTCAGTTTCCCATCTAGCAGACACACACACACATGCACCACCTCTCCTCCTCACCAACCGCCACCGTCTCAGGCCCGACTTCTGTAGAAAAGTTGGTGTCATCCTCCGCTCTCAGCCGTCGGTTCAGATTTGCCTCCCAAGCGCAGCGAGTCTTCCTGATTTGTGTGACAAACACAAATGCCTTTAAATTCCCACATCCCTGGCTCCTTACCAGCCTCATACCTTGTAATGCATTATTCACATCCTCTCTTGCACCACCACCCTCCCACCACCCACCCAACCCTCTCGCATCAGGAGAGGGACAGCCACACACGACTTCCCTGGCAGATAATCCATACGGCCTTGATGTCTTTGCTTCAAGTGGGAAATTAATTGAAGTGCAAGCCGGATCTATTTTCTCTCATAATTGTAGTTACAGGTGATCGACATAATGATGCCATTTAATGACAATGTTAATTTTTTTTGTTGGCAAGGAGACGATCGTGACACAATCGGAGATCGTGAATGCACGTTATTGATGATTGTGCTGAGTCGGTTATGGACTCTCCAGGGTGCTAGGTGTGGGTTGCCAAAACTAAGAGAATATTTACGCCAGATAGTGATGGGATGGTATGTATATGTACTATTTCATCAGTCCCAACCCCCCCAAGCCCTCCGATCATGACCTTAGGCATCCCAATGCCCTCTAACATAATTTACACTGGGTGAGACATATTAGATATCAAGGCAATGGTAGCTATAAACACTAAACTACTTTGCTGATTGCTTGACATGCACTCACTCTTTCTCATAAATGCCTCCTAGGATCACAGTTACTTATATAGCTGCTACCTTTCCTAATACTCTTTCTGGAAGCACTAACGCTGGTCTTGTTTGTGTGACTTCTATGCGAGTGTACTTGACCTGTCAAATTGCTGTTCTTGTTGACCGAGCACAGTTCCAGCCGTTTTGTGTGCGTTTTTTGTCAAGATGGCACATTTCTCAAACGTCACCCGAGTGCCGTGCCAGCGCATAAGCAAGCTAATCACCCCATGCTGTGGCCGCAGCCCTCGCAGTAAAACCTGTCTTTCTGCCGACTCACTCCCATGCGCTGACACCATGCTGCAGCTGAGCACAGGCCCGTCTGCTTCTTAATGGTGAAAAACGAGAGCTGTCATGTCGTAATCGTGTAATAACCGTGCATGGTGTCACTTTCAGCAATTAATGGAGACGCTGTGACTGGGCTGCGTAAATCCTGGCTAAGTCGGCTGCAGCAGGGTACAGCAGTGGAGGCGAGCCGGAGAGGCTTCTGTTGGGGTGTGTTGGTTTATTCGTCCCTGCATGTGTGCCTAAGGGGAAGACGTAAAGATTTGCATGTGTCTGCGCGTTTCTACATGCGTTTATCAGAAATGGATTGATTAAAAGTGCATGTCTGTGAACATTAGGTGATTAGTTGCATCCATCTGTTTGCTCGCACATTGTGTGGGTGTATAGAAATGTGTCAGTGGCTAAAAGAAGAAAGAAAGCTGAACAATAGTAAAATCACTGGGGGGGGGCGTTAGACCATAGTCATGACATGGCAGACTTTTATGCTGCCCTCACTGCCCAGGATGTCATGTCACTCTTCACTGTGTACTGTGTTATATAATATCAACAAAGCCATAAAAAATATCTTTTGTCAAAGGTCAGAGTGGAGAAAGACATTAGAGGGTTGAGAGGTTAGGTATTTCTGCCCTTATATATAATTATCCTTGGGATGCAGGAATATTCTTTACCTCTACTCTCTATTGTGATTTTAGTTCTTGAGCTCCTCGGTTGCCTTTTCTTTTTTTTTGGTATGATTTAAACTTATTCCACTGCTGCAGTTATTGTAAACCCGGAGACACGGGATAATCGGGCCTGTGCCGGTCCAAACAATACCCTCCCAGCATGTTAAAAAACCAAATCACATCTAAACTTATGTGAGATTACTGGGCCTAGCACACATTTTAACAATGTTAGCAGGATGATGGGTTATATGGTCAGGCGTGAGAGATATTATTTGTGATTGAGAGATTTAACTGCTAGGATTGTGATGCGTTTGTGACATGTGCGTTGAACATTTTAGTGTGAAAGTGACTTTTGAAAGTTGTGTGGAAGTCTGTCCCCAGCCATAGCGGTTGGGAACAAAAGTAGTCACACCGTGCCTAAATTGTCAGAAGGGGGTCTAGGGGCCAGTGTCTGAGGAAGGGTGTGAGAAGGGGTCGGGGGGGCTCTGAGCCTGCCCATAAGGCTGGTCTTTATAGAGGGCAGACAGATGAGGTGAGCAGGGCATGCTGTCGCTGAGACCTGAGTAATGACCAGAGCAGTCTGCTCTGGGCGTGGGCGGTCTTTGACTTTACGAGGTGTTGGGATAGCATAGAGTTTGTGTGTGAGGGAGTGTGCAGATTTGTGTGACTTTGTGTGTGTGCCTCTATTTTTCTGTTGATAGGCTAAACCTTAACCCCCCCCCCCCCGTCTGCACATACACTGGCACTCCCTCACACACACACACAAACTGGTATCAACCTCTTGTGGTTGGCTTGAAGAGTGGACAAATTTAGAAGTCAAAATATTATTTTACTGCACTTGACACTTTAGGATCTCTGTGAATCTTCCTACCCCTCTGTCTCTATAACACACAGAGAGAGAGAGAGAGCGAGAGACATGCCAAATCTCTCCGTGGCCTATATTATACCCGTCTTGAGACTTTTCACAATTTCTCTTTCTTCCCTTGGCTCATCAGTTTACTTACGAAATAGATTTAGTCAGAGGTATTGATGTATAATTCATTGGCGCCAGTGAGCTTATTTTCACTTTAATAATACTGAAATCTTTTTTAATATTACGTGATTTTGCATAGATCTCTGTGACAGAATGAAAGCGGTATGGAGATGATCAAACAGCCGCTTGTTTCAGGTCACGTCTCCTCCGTCTATCTGTCAAAGCCACTCCAGGGAGGGTTAGTGAGTGAGAGAGAGCGCTATGACTGGAGGGAATTTCTCCAAAACAACGCCAAATCACTCAGTTTTCCTGCTCCTCCCCATCCACCATGGATATGTGTCAGAATCCAGTGTCTGTCACAGTATCCCAAGGCAGCCTCTAGATGCAACGGCGAACTGGTGCCTCTTGTCTTGTCACCTGTTATCTTTACCATGTCACGGCGTTCTGTGTCAGATCACTCACAGCTTTCTTAAAAAAAACATGCTGGGCGGGGGTTTTACAACGTGGTACGTGCCTTGGCATCTAATCGGGTCAATTAAAGTCGATGGCCCATAATGGCTTTGGAAAAAAGTTAAAATAGGAATAAGTCACTCAGAATGTGTTACTATAATCTAGTCAAGTTGGTGGTTTTGAATGTGTATTAATACCAAAAAACAACTACTACTACCAACTACTTACACACACTTTCTCATCAGCAAGGCAACAACGTGTCGATTATGTTGCAATAGTGATTTACCTTCAACATTTAGTGCGAGTGCAGAAAGTAGTGAGATGTTCATGTAGCAGAGGGAAATGGAAACATGTGGAAATCGCATCCCAAACCTCAAGTCGCCTTTACCTAACTTGAATCAAGTGGTTTTAGTCGGCCAACATTTACCATCTGCTAACCATACTGTTGCTGCAACGACTGATGTTTCCCTAACCATCGCAAAGTGCTCCTAGTTGCCTGATGAATACCTTTAACCATGCTTTAGTTGCCACAAGCAGATATCGTAAGGGATGGCAAACATTTTTTTTCCCCTATTAGATTTTTGAACTTGAAGAAGCAGTTAAGAGTAAAGCCGTGGTTTGTTCTTTCACGCTGGTGTTCCAGGCCTGGTTTCCGGTAAGCACATTGCGTCACTTCCGCTCGCCTGTGTTTCCGTGTTGTTTGGCTGTGTGTTTCACTGTTCTAGCTAATTCTGTTATATTTCTCACTTCGGCGGATAATTGCCCACTGTGCGCTTACGCGTACACTACGTCTGCTTAAACACGCACAGTTCTCTCATGTGAGCGACTCTCCGCTAATCTCAGGTGTTCACACGCCATTCAGTCGCTTGCTAGCGCTCGTTAGCTTAGCAGCTAGCGATGGCGTCTCTCTCTCTCGGTGTGTCCGATGTTTAGTTCTTCCTCTGCCTCCTTTCATGACAATGGTCCGTGTAACAAATGTAGCTTATTCACAGCGTTGGAGGCTCGGCGAGTTAGTTAATTGCGGCTCCGCACCGTGGAAAGTCAGTCAGCCGCAGTTAGCCAACACTTAGCCGGTGTGAGCCGACCAAAGGTAGCCGTCTCCCGGTGACCCGCGAGCAGCCGGGAAACCAGCGAGGCTTGGTGACTGTCCGAAAGAAGCACAGCCCTGAGCCAAAGCCCACGGTCCACCACCGAGCTGTTCACGTTCCTAACAGATTCCCTCCACTCAGCGACTCTCCCGCTGAGAAGCGAACGCTGATCATTGGCAGCTCTATTTTGAGAAACGTGAGGTTAGCGACACCAGCGGCCATAGTCGGATGCATCCTTTGGGGCCAGCTCTGTTGAGCCATGTATACCTGTAGGTCTTATAAGATAGCTCTTATGATATAGCGCTATATAAATAAAATTGAGTGGAAATTCTCCACGATTTCAGCATGATGTCAAAAATACTGCTTAGTGCAAGTTTCTAAAAGGTAAAATTAAAGTTGAGTTATTCCACCCTAGGTTTTTGCCCTCGCTCATATGTTCCGGAGGTGAAAAGCTGGGGTGCTTTCAGAGTTTCAAGCAGGGAAGGAGATATCTTTGTCTGAGGAGCTTGTCCATGACTCCCTCATGCGGCTTCCTCGGTTGCCATCCCCTCTGACAGGCAGATTACATTTGCTGTACAAAATCGTTGTAGGTACAAGCGCACAGTATGTACTTTGGATTAATGGGGAGTGATATATGTGTAAAGAGTAGTGTACTTCCTAAACCCAGAGAAGTCCTGTGGTGAGTGCGTGGTGCTGAAGGTGGGGATTAGCGCAGCGCATGTGGCAACGGAACGTCTCCTGCAGGTGTTCTGCAGCTGAAGTGTGTGTGTGGGTGGGGTGGGACTGTGTGTGACACTTAAGTCTTATAAATTGCTATAAATAGTAATAAGCATGCAAAACGTATGCTATTTAAATTACGATTAAAATGTACTTTTAATTTTTGTCTGTCTGCGTATATGTGCATGTTTCTGTATGTGTGGTGGGGAACGCTCAGCCAGTGCAGGCGAATACAGTTTCATGTGTACTGTTGGTGAACGCAGCCCCAGGCCTGACTCCTCCTCCAGCCAATTCCCTAATCAGGGCCAGATTATACAAGGCACCTGTTGGCCTGTGTACCCTGTTTTGGCTCCTGCCCTCTGTCTCTGTTGTGGTTGGCAGTGTTTGGTGTTACAGGTAGTTAAAGTGATCACTTAACATGCACAAGTGAGCCTTTTTTTACTCTGCATACTTATTTGACTGCCTTCTGTTCCAGCTTTGATCTGCCGCGTTTGCTGAGCATGTTGTGTGTTGGAAGCCCATTGTTGTCCTGCTCACCTTTTTGAGTGATACTGTGTGCTAATGCCCCACACCGGAGGGTATGACCAGGGTCATGACATCAAAATGTATCATTTTAGTATGCAGCATGGTGAGCCCTTTATAATTCCTGCTTTCCCTTTGGTTCACCTGCTGCTCTTGTGCTCCTTATTGTGTTGTTTGCCCTTTATGGTTCGTCTTGCTCGAGTTCTTTTTCTTGTACTTAGTTGTGTACCCGTTGTGAGGTCCCTACACTCTCATGCATGTGAGTGAAAGCACTGGGACACAATTGTAGCTTGCACCATTTTCTTTGTGTTGCACCTGTGGCGAATAAGCAGTCTTGCTTAGTTTATGGAGGACAGTTTTAAGTACTTTAGGGTTCACTTTCAGTTTACAGACCCCTTATTGGGTTCAGTGACTTCCATTTGGCTATTTTCTTTCCTCTCCAGCAGCACCAGTCCTTGCCTAATTGGTCATAGTGATTTCAATAAAGCATTTGGTTAATTGTGAAAACACCTCTGTCTAGTGTCAGTAAACGGGTCTGCGTGCCTTATCCTCAAATTTCAAAACGATAGTCACGGTTCTTGAGACTATATTTCCTCGCATGCAATATCCCAAGTGGCGTTGTCAGTCTTTCTCCAGTTCTTCCCTTATTGCCCTCACCACACATGCATTTGTGAATCTGTCAGACTCGGCATTTGGTTTCAGAGTTTTACACTGACACATTCCTAAAGTTATCGTATTGAGTCCAGGTACACAGTGGAACACCCACAGCCATACCAGTGAGCTTAGACACACCACAAAAATCCACCCTGAGATATCACACAGCCCTAAAGTCAGGAAATAAAATGTCTCCCGAGTGATACGATTTAGGTTCTTTGTTTGCTTCTTTGTCTCCTTTGTTTGTCTGTCTGTCTTGCTTGCTTGCTTTCTTTTTCCCACCTCCCTCTTTCAGTGTTACTGCAGATTCCCCTGCTGTCGAGTCTCGTCACATTACCCAATCTGTTAGCCTTCTGATAGTGGGGCCAGACTTGAAAGGAAGTCTTAAGGACGAGAGCTTATACACTGTGCCAGATTTTGTTAAATAACTACGAGATGTTGGTGCCAATTCATCGGTAATTGTCCCTTCTGGCACATTCTGTTGAAAGTCCTGGAGAAGCCTAAGCTCAAGATCACTGCAAGTGTTAATCTTCTTATACTTAAGGTATCAGGTTTTCTTTTGATGTCGCTAAACATGTTGACTCCTATCTCAGCGCAGAAGGCAATCCAGACATAGCTATGAGCGAGATGGGGGTTTGTCTGCTTTCTTAAGAATATCATGCTTTATGTGTTCCTCTCCTAGCATTCATTATGGTGCTAAAATAAAGCAACAACAAAATGAGGTGTGTGAAAAAGGAAACCAGAAGAAAGGGATTGACTTTGTGCTAATTGTCCTTTCCCCAGCACAATTTGGCCCGCTGTTGTATGGTGTAAAATCGCCTAATTTATTTTCAGTGAGACGCAATCCTATTTCTCAGACTAAGTATAATAGCCCAGGGTTATTTCCAAGACCTGCTTCGTCAGTGGGCTCCAACAGAAAAGACACTATCTCGAAGTTTAAATGATTTAGTGTCTTAATTAATTTTCCTTTCCCAGGGATGTACTGTATGTTTAAGGTAGGTATGACACAGTCCGTGGTAGATTGCATACATACACAAAGCAGTGGTGATGATCGCACAGAGCCATGTGCTGGGGAATCTGCCCCAGGGTGTCAGGTGGACAAACCTGGGAAAGGTGCAGCCTCTTGGGGCCCGCAGTCCTTGGCAAACTGGGCCCCCTCAGGTGCTCAGGTGAGCCTTGGTGATCAATCACTTATGCTTTTTGTCAGGTGAGATTCTCCCATCAGTCAGTCATTTAGGCAGGGCCTCAGGTGGTGGGTGATAGTGCAGAGGCTGTGAGATCAGGGCAAGCCCCCACATGTGCAACAATACTGATCCCACACACAGGTGGAGATTTGTCATGGGCTGGTAGGAGCTCATCTGTGATTGAATGTGGTGTTTGAATGTTACACACGTGTGCAGAGAGTAGATGCATGTGTCCTTGTGTGTATTTAAAAAGATTAAAAAAAATTATTCTGCAGTATGTACATAGAAACAAACGTGTGTGTGTGTATATATAAAATTTTAAATAAAAGCTCAAGAACCCAGACACACAAACTTCTTTCTTCCTCATGCTGCAATCAAAAGCAAATGTCTACCTGCCCGGAGGGAGTTTAAACATGCGTACTGGAAGATTTATGACAGAGTTTAGAACTTAATTGTGCGGATTTGTTATTGGAAAAAGACAAGTGGGGACTGAGCCGAGACTTGTTTTATCAATTTAGCTTTGTGTCGTTCGATGTATCTTAAAGTGTTGGCATAATACAACCCGTGTTTTACTGTAATTCCACTTTTTGATTAAGAGGTGTCTGTCTCTGGCAGGCAGTCTGGTGGATTCTCCCACCGCAACGGCCGTGAAGAAAGTTGCTGGAGGTGATTGGGTGTTACTGTGTACTGCTGTGAATCCTTTGTCAGAGACGCGTCGCAACAACAACTTCACCAGGAAAAGAGGTGGGTGGTACACTGATGAGCTTTCACATATGCTAAAGCAAGCTAAGAAAAATCCCATTATTTATTAGTTCCACTTGGTTAAAAAACTCTCGAATCGTCCCCTTTTTGTTTGCGTATTAATATATAGCTTCTAAAACTTTCAGACCACATTTGGGTCTTCCAGGTTCCCAACTTATGAAAAGTTGAAGCGGCATTTAGTCTACATACACGCGTGAAGGCCCTGATACTCTGAGCCAATCTAGGCCAAAGTGAGCCGGACAAAACCCATTACAGAGCTCAAATGACGCTTGGTGGGTAGACTGGCATCAGTCAAACCCACAGGCTGCCCCGGGGTCACACCAAAGCTGGCACTTAGAGTTTTAACACACAGACAGCACACACATTATCCAGATAATGATGGAATTACAGCACTGACTCACCATGTAGCTACATGTAAGCGATGGGGGGACGGCAATAGATTATCGTCTGAGAAAAGAGGCACTTTCCCAAGAAAAGCAGCTGTCGGTGAGGAAGAGAGAGGGAGAGGAAAAGAGAATGGTGGAGATGGAGATGGACATAAACTCCCCAAGAATGGAGCTTTAGACGATTGTAATTATGACTCTATAAAATTCTCAATACTGTCATTATCATTGAGTCATATGTCCATGCTAGAGAAAGGGATGTTTAACGAGATGTGTCATCAGTGTCTGAGGTTGAAATGGGTAGGAGAGGTTTACACTGGAAAGGAATAAGATATACGGACTGTCCTTTTTAAAACGGGCACAGTCAACAAACATATCCAAGAGAACGCAATGGATTATGGTAACTGTTGTGTGTCTGGGGGTGTGTTTTTCATGCGTGTAGATATGTGCATGTTGTCCTTTTCTTACTGAACACTTATGTTCCTCATATGGACACGTTTAAATGTTTGCATGCTTGTATGAAAGTGTACTCGTGCTGTGGGTGGATGTGTATGAGTGTGTGTCTGCCTGTGTGTGTGGAGACTAAAGTGTCTGCGCCTTAATACCAAGAAGCTGTAAGTGCGAGTGCTGTGACTACAGGCCTCTGTGTTGCGGTGACTCTGTATAAACGCTGTGGTTGCTCTGTTTTCTTACTTTGGTTTCAGAGTGAATGTCTGAAAAGTTCATATTTTCAATGGCAACTGTGAAGGAACCATAAATTCACAGGGTGCTGTATTTTTATCCTCTTCACATAATGAAAGTTCCAGAGGACAAAACAGTCCCAGCGAGGGTGGGGTGGGTTGTGAGAAAGCAGTGTGTGGGGGTTGGAGGGCGGGGGATGATTGTGGTTTTGGGGACATAAGAGAAGGGTGCAACTGTGCTGGACATGTAACCAATTGGGAAAAGCAACTCTGAGTGTTCCCCAGCCTGTGCTCCTTGGTTCAAAAAAAAAAAAATAAATAAAAAATACGAGCCTTTGAGCAAACAGTGTGCGGGATGTCTGTCGGCCTTTCCAAGTGAAATCCAATCGAGCTGCGTCTGAATATTCTCAAGCAAAATGGCTCCAAGTCCAATTACACATTACAAGCCGCATGACAGTTTCCATTGTGCAATACGCAATCTAACAAGACTGCGCTAAATCGGCCAGGCACCCCTGTTCACACTGGAGTCAGTGTGCCGAGACAGGAGGGAAGGGTCCTCGACAAGAGGCCCTCTTAACTACTCTATTATGGTAACACATACCTGTAGAGAAGCAGACACCTGAGACCCTTCGCCAAGCAGCTAGAGGCAACTAACTAACACAGCTTCCCTCTGGTTGCACCCTCTTGTACTTGACTGTTGTCAAACTGTTATGGTTCTAAGGCTTTTGTGTTGATTGTGGGGGTCTGAGTCATGAGGAGATTATCTGGTGGCCCTGTTGCCTTGGGCTTAGTTCTTAATCCAAAAAAGCCTTCTCTTTAATATCTCAACATTTCGCTATACTGTACGCAGACGATACAATGCTCATGTTGATAAATTTCATTTAATCATCAGTGACACATAACAGGACCTAGGCAGTCAAGCTGGTTTGTTTAGGCTGTTCCAGGGTGTAATTCACAGCTCATCCATGTAACCTCTCTTCCCTTTGGTGGCTGGGAGGAAGAGAGAAGCCCCTCTTCATAGTTAGATCACTGTGGCGGTGGGAATGCTGGAACCAACCCTGTTAAAACTTGAAAACAGTCCCTCTTCAAACCACCATGACTGAGTAGATTAGGGCCCCATCCGCAGGAAAACAATCTTATTTCCTGAAGATATTTGGGGCGTTTAATTCAGAAACAATGCTGGCTGGCGCACTGAGCCTCTTTTATTGCATGCGTTTTTATTACCATTCTAGAAGTTATTCGAGTAAAGTAAATGAGTGGTTCAGTGAAACGTGTTAAGATGCCCACCAAATACATTGGTGTCAGGCTTAATTATTTCCCCAGATGAGTCTTTTCTTGTGTCGACACCCATTAAAGTCAAGGGGATAGAATCAGTGAAACATGCGTTCCTGTGTACGTGGTATAGCCTTTGTAGAAGCCATGTCATTGATGACACACGGCTATATACATATTTTATTGGAACATGCATATTTTACAGTGTAATCCTTGGCACACCACTGCTTTGTTCACAGTATGTCGAGAGGCCTGAAGAGTAGGGGGGTTGTTCTTTGCGGGTTGTTTATATCAGTGAGAGAAAAATGAGAACAACGTAATGCGTTCTGACAGTCTGAATCATTTCAGCGTTACAGTGAAGTCTTTGATAGAGTGCAGGTAAAGAAAGAGATATTGTGTGCACATCCTTACATTGTCTTACATTTTTTTCTCTTTCAAACACGGAGATTAATGTTAATGGATTCTGACTTTTTATACTAATTATCAAACAAGGGAGAAACTATCCTGATCTATATTTCAAATTCTTTTGTAACTTTCTTAAGTTTGACGTTGTTGACATTGACTGGATGGATAATTTCTATTATTCAATTTACCGTCACTCCACTGGGCTGAAATTAAACAGCATCTGCAAAGAGTCCCAACCTGACACTAAGTTAGAGGCTGCGGCAGACTATGCGGGAGCCAAGTGAAGCCAAATGTGCTTGTGCAGCAAACATGATTGCACGTGGTAATTTCCTGTGCTCTGTCTGCATGGTGTTGTGGTCGAAGGAGTGATTATACTGTGCCAGAGAAATGCTAATGTATGTGTTCACAAGAGACATAACATCCAGGCACAATTAAAAGCACAAACAAGTGTCAGCCAGTGTTTGTGTTAATAACTGGGTTCGGTGCAGAGAGAGAGCGAGCGTGCGGTCACACACACACGTGTTGCCTGTGCTCGATGGAAGACAGAATGGCAGCACTCATGAGTAGAATCCAACCTGAGACAAGGGAGGGAGTTCTGTGGCCGCTGGGATAAAAATCGACTGTTAGGCCGTACGGCCCCTCACAACCCCAACTCAAGTGGTTCCCCCCAAGAATCCCCCTTTCCCCAAACCAGTACCAAGCGTATAGTCACGGCAAAGTTCACAGGAGTAACTTCAACCGTATCACTCGCATCTAATAGCCCTGTGTACTCTGGCTACTCATGCTACAAGCACTTGATCATTGTGTTGTGTTAGGTGCCTCTGGTCCCGCTTCCTTTTTAGATTCAGCCCCATTCACCCGTACAGCCGGTGAAGACAGAATTCAGTGCAACTTTGCCCCAGCCGACCATTGGTCAAGAAATGCCTGCGGTCGGAGCAGCCAGCTTGAGCGGAAACATGAGATTCTGGACAAGTTTATACAAGAATAAGGCTGTACTGGATAACACAGAGGACTGACAAGGAGATCAGAGAGGTTTAAATGATGTTCGCATCTCAATCAACACTTATCTTTCACTATCTTTCTTAAGCAAAGTCTTTTGATGCTCGCGTATCCCCGGGATGTTTCAAAGTGTTCATATTAATTCGCAAACTGGTGTTGTAAAATACACAGGCACGTGTATGCAGACAGATGTAGACATGCACACAGGAGATTTGAGAGTAGATCTTTATCAACAGCTGATTGACCAGTGTCGAGGTTTGCTAATACTAACGAGGCCGACAGCTCTTCTTCTCTGATGTGTTCTTTATTGATCGCAAGTACGTCTTAATTGGTCTAGGTCCCTCCCAGAACCTGAAATTACTTGTGTGTATTCACACATACCAATGCATGCACTGACATCCACTTACTGGAAAGATATATCATAGCCAGATAAGAGAGATGATATACAGACCAGAAATATGTGCAAGCAATCCAGCTATTTACCTGTGGTGTTTCTGATTTTTAGTGCCGCGTATTATCTTACAGTGACATTTTTGTTGGATTTGGGGGTGATCGTGCCAGATGTTGGTGTCTGATCGCCCACGGTAAAAACATGACACAACACGAATCAAAAACGGATCCCTCTCTCTTAAAACACTATTGCTCATTCATTCAGGGGGAGATCACATATCGTGTTCGTCTGTTGCCAAAACACAAAGTGTCTCAAACTATTCCAAGATTACAGCCTGAGATAGCTCTGCTTATCCATCTGTCACCATACAAAGAGTTATCTTTCCTTGTTTAAGTCACTCAGGCTCAGCGTCTAATCTGAAGTGTGTGTCACTTCCATACACGGCAAAGCACTTTAAACAGGCCTTGTGTTGAGAAAGAATGTATAGGCCAGAAGCCCAGCCAAAGCCTCAAATCTTTCCCCCCACATCATTACACCCTTTCTCCTGCCTGCATGCTTTCAATTAGATGTCACTGAATATAAATTTTTTCCAGACACCAGATTTATTATATCATACCTGGCCGTACAGTCCCAACCCCCCCCCCTTTTTTTGTGTGTGACTACATCTTTAAAGAAGTTTGAGGAGGGTGGCCATAGTTTTGTAAAAGTCACATACTGATAATGTGTACCTGCCTGTCCTGTGTGTCTACAGTATGCACCTGTGTTCGCAGTCTTCATCCTTTGTCCTCCAGCATCCATGTGCCCTTTGATAGTCCCAAGAACCAAGAAAGAGCTCTTTCTCACAAGGTCAAAATATCACACTATGCCATCGATGGCTGGTGGCTTACAAATCACAAGTATTGATCATGGCAGCAATCATACCATATGTAGGTCAGACAGTAAAATCATATCCACTTAGGCTTAATAGCCCACATTAAAGCAATTATGCACACAAACTCGGACGGTCTAAACTGTATGCATATTATGCGGGTCCATATATCTTTTTTTTTTTTTCCTGTTTTTACTTAGCATTTTTATCCATGCACTTCTGATAATGAATCAAGGTTTTACTTGCTATTGACTGCTTCAGGAATAGCTGTAATTGGTTGGGTGACCCCTCATCAACTCTACTCCCTGTAGCCTTATAGGTAAAACAGCTCTAGTCGATGACATAATGTGCGTGAGGTTTTTACTGTATTTTTGTGTGTCAATACTCATATATTTACTAATGACAGTGCAAGTGCCGACTTATGACCAGCTAATGAAGTCAGTGCATTTGTGAGTCCGTCAACAGGTCAAGGACTGGAGGGGATCTCACAATTGTCCTCTGCTAGTGCTCTGGGACACGGGAAAGCAGTTAAACCATTTTCACCATTTCACTTGAAACTATGGCTGCACTGTATATTTTCAAACTGTGGTTATTTAGGAAACATCGGCCGAGTACCTATGGTCTTTGTCCACAGTTGTACTGCAGCAGATGGAGGTTAAATACCTTGCTCAACAGCATATTGATTGTGCTAAATGAGTTAAAACATTTGATACACTTTCCTTGAATTTATATTATCCATTATGGGGATTTTGACTGATTCTTGAGTGTTTTAAATCTTAATTTACTACAAGCTCAAACTTTTTTTGGTTCAAGCTATGCAATACACATTCTCGGTTGTACTTTTTGTGGTCTCTATGTACAGTTTATTGCATCAGGCTGTGTCCGATACAGACAAAAAACAATTGACTTTTCTCTTCTTCTTGGGATTCAATAAGCATCCTCACATACCTCTAATCATCCTATGTGGCCAACTCCACCCATCCAGCACCTGTTACGCCAAAATAAAGCTTGAAAATCATTTGCAAATACTGTTTGAACAAGGTTTGCTCCACACACATTCACACCATCCAGGGAGACTATAGCGCATGTGTATGGAGGCTGAAGGATCATTCATTAAAATTCTAGGAATTCCACAGGAGTGTGACTATAAGCTATTGGTGATATATGCAAGCGAACCTGCTGACCGTTGGTTCAGTGTTTTTACCATAAAAGAAAAGCTTTTTATTTTTTTTAACTTGTGGCACAAAAATCATACATTCTAGAAATTCTACCAAACTGCATAATAGGAGGTTTCAGCTGTTCCCATTTAGCATACTGTATGCAGTACAATAATTCGTACTCTATGCATACTTGTCAGAGAATTGAAATGCCTTGTGAAGCAAAACACCCACTTGGAAACTTCATTTTGAATGCCATTTTTCACTCTGTTGATTCCATCTTTTGTTTAATAACCACTTTCCCCTGCTTCCTTTTTATCTGCTTTAAGATGAAACATGCTCATGAAAAATGTATCGCGGTGATCTGCATATGCCGATTCCCCTGATTGGGTTTGCTGTCTTTTTTGTTTTGAGAAAAAGGCAATGAAAGAAATATCGGGCGGCACTGAGTGAATCTCAATTCCTTCCTTTTTTCCGACCATGCCAGCAGAAGAGGTTATCAGAGCCAGAACGGCTTCTACCTAAACCTCTCCATCCACTCCATCAAACAGAAAGAGTGAGTGAGCGAGGGAGGGCTATGAATATTTAAAGAACTTTAACTGGGAACGTTTAATGTTAAACACATGAGAGCCAAAGCACCACTATATTTGCGCTGGCTTCTCACTGCACTTGCAAAGACTTTAGCTTCTAATTTCAACTTTAAATTTGGGGGTTATGATATATGGGCAAATTACATGCATGTTACTTGAGGGGGAAACTGTGGCATGTGCTATTTTGCACTGCGCCCTTAGAAAGAACCACCAGCAGTGGAAGAGCTTGCACACTAGAAAGAGACAGAAAGTGAGCTCTCTCTGAAAACCTATGTCATCAAATGCTTTCATTATCTAACGTTAACACCCAAGAGAACAACATTGCCTAGAAAATATGGGGTTATAATTGCTTTTATTGGTTTATTGTGTGAGCGAAGGAGCTCTTTGATGTATTTAAGGGACCAACCTAATGAATCAGTGAATGCAAAAACAGCCTATCCAGGGAACTGATCTCAAAGAGGGTGATGGTGGGGATGTGTGCGTCTGTGTGTGGTGTTGGCGGGGTGGAGAGGGAGTGGCAACAATGCGTCCTTTAGTTGCCTGCAATGATGAACAAGCAAGGACTTAATCAAGCACAGTTGGCCAAAGAGCAGGGGATAGGAAGGCATGGGGTGTAATCAAGTGTAAACATCCTATACAATTTTGAATGGAGAGATGCGTGACCCTGGAGTTATGGGAGCAGGCTCTATGGAGGGGGTGGGCTTATTTAGCGAGTACGTAGAAGTGCTTTTGACCCCGTAGTGACCGCTCCACAAGCCCAGCAACACACACAAACCCGTCGGTCATTAATTATCATTTGTGGTGAAAGCAGGCCTTGTTGCAAGCGAATAATGCTGTGTGCGCGAGCGCCGCGCTTTCATTTTTCAACGTGGTTGTCACTTCCTATGTGGATTGTGTACTTTCTGTCAACTCATTACTAAGACTTTGTAGCGGCTTCTTTTTTTTCTTCCTCTGGCTCTCTTTGTGGACGGTGCATGGGGGGCTGTGAGAGGTTGTTGTGGTGGCGGTGGAGGGCAGAAGAAGCCGTGTGGATCTGGTTACCCCCGGCTTTTCCCACAAAAGTGATCAGAGACTGAAAGTTGAGAGCATGTGTACCTCACAGCAGGTTTACTCGCATTTCCAGTTTAACCTTTTATTAAACTGTCCATTGTGCTCCCACTCTGCCCACGGACCCTCCGCTACATTCTCATGCCCATCAGCTCACGTCAGGTTAACAGCCGAGGGGAGGTAGCAGGGAGGAGGGCAACACTACCTCATCTCCGGCCCTCTGTCGCTCTGGAGCCTGCGCAACACATTGGAAGAAAGGGAGAGAAGTGTATATAGTACAACCGTTTGATGAGCAGCAGGGCAATAAATTCATTAATCATCATTATATGCCTCATCAAACTCTTTGCCAGCCTCTCCATGGGAGTTACACAAATTAGCCAGTGAAAAAAGCAGTAATTTTAGTGGAGCTAGGTAAGTGCTTTTTGATTGCTTTCTTGAACAATGCTTCCCCTGACAAGCTAATAAATCAGATCTTTCTATACTTAAAGTGCAGCTACTGTGAACCCAATCTGAGGTCCCCAAACAAAAAAAAAGGGAGGCTGTGTGGGACAAGGGGTTTTACTACAGCCAAAGCTCTTTCACAGATTTGTTTTGGATTCCTCCTCTTTATTCTGCAACAAAGAGGGCTGGGTACAAAGCTTTTGATAACTGAATGAACTGCTGTTATGTCTCCAGATGCAACCAGGGATTTTCTCATATTGGATCAAAATAACCTCATGTTTGACTAGAGATGAAAAAACCTGAGCCAATAGTGACCATATGGTGTGAAATTCAATTAGCTCTTCCTTTTTTCCATTCTCTCTTTCTTTCTTTTAAGCTAGTCTGGGTTTCAACATATTAACCCAAGTGAGATGCATAGGCAGGCACATAGCTGCAGCTTGCAAGCTTTGGTCTCTACAGAGAAAGCAAGCTGGCACGTAAGGCATACCTACTACAGCGATCATATCCTTCCATCCAGATGGCCATTCCATGCAAGACCAAAGAATCATCTATCAGACTGGAAACGGCACCTTTTATTGAAAATGAGGTCAAAAGAAGATTTTAGCCTTGGTTTGGGACTGGCCACGTTGGCCTCCTCCAGGTATTAGCAGCTCTGATTTAGCCCATTAGATGGGAGGTCTCGTGTGGGAAGGGATGCAGTTGGAGGGGTTACCGGGGGGGGGGGGGTAGTTAGGGGTGGTCTTTATCTGTTTAAAGCCCCTCTCTGATGAGATTACCTATTGGAGTTGGCTGTAAACCACCCTGTTAATCAGGATGCAGCAGCCAACACACTCCCACTGGCATGCAGCCACTGCTTGATATTTTTATTTTTTTTTGGATGGGTGGTGGTGGGTTCAGGAAGAAAAACAACAAATATTTTTTTCATCTGTAATCGTCTGCTATGTCTGGAACATTCAGGTGTCAAGTGTAACGTGAGCAAGCATGGACATGAACTAAACTGATTTGTTTTCCTTTATTTTTATGTTTAGATTTGGCTGCCATCTAATTTGTCTGTTGAATGACAAAACCTGACAGCTACCTGCATGAACCAAAGCCAGAGCAGCCAGTGCGGTGCTTCTTGATTAGACAGTTTGCGACTTGCATCACTAACGGGCACTTTACTAAATTGGCATTGGGACACCGTCGCACATGGGGCCCATGCAGCTTCCTTCCCTCATTGTGTGGGAGTGAGGGCCAGTCTGCAGCAGAGTTTTGAATGAGTCCAGCAGTGGCGGCGTCTCCTCACCCCTCCTCATTAACGTTCTCTCCACACACCGCTGAACTGAGCACGGCTCAAAATAACTTGAGGGGGGGGAAAAAGGGCAGTGCCCCGTTTATCTCCATCTTGGGAACTGATCCAATTAAGTAAGTGCCCATTTGCATCTATCAGGCTACACCAAACTGGGAGGAAAAGTGGAAGGCTCGGAGCAAACAAAAGGGCCAGCAGTGAGAGAAGGTCCATTTGTTGTGCAAGGTGGTTTTGGAGAGGGTAAAGCGTCCCAGATGAACGGTGGATAATGGTAATGTTGCAGGCCGTGAATGTGTGAGTGCTCATGCTGGAGCAAGTGTGTGTGAGCGCAGGCATTATAGCCGTCATTAGGACAGATATCTGTGTGGTAATGTGAAGCAGATGTTGTGAAGAAAGGGATCATTTAAAAAGGGCAAATGTAAATAAACAGTGAGGCGGCTTGGTGCAACTCCCTCCCGGACCCTCTGAAGTCACTGAAAGAAAACAGTTCATCAATCTTCATCACAACCATTAATATTGTAATATTAGAGGGCCTTATCCTACACACACTGATGCCCTTTTTAATGTTTCCACACAAACCACATCCATCTTAGAATTATTATTTCCATTTAACAGATTTACAGAGATGCTGACCCTGGTGTCGCCCTGTAGGCAGATATCAATACTACATGGCTGTAATGTTGTTTTATAATATCTTTAATACGCACGTGTGATGAAAACTGCTGAGGAGGAATGCCGCATTTGTGTGAGGTAGCGGGGTTGTCACAAAACACAGACATTAGTCAGTGTTTCAGGAGTGGGTGTGCTGAACTTGCTCACCTTGTGGCCAGAGTGAGGGAGGAGCCGGGTGAGGACACAGACAGGACCTGTGCGGAGTCACAGGAGGAAGAACCTGCCGGTGTCTCCACCTCCAGACTGGATGCACACACTTACTGCTCTGTGGCTGTGCATACCTGAGGGGGTTTGGCGTTGAATAGAAGTCCCTCCTGCGCAAGTATGTGTTGTAATGTGTGTGTGCGTGTGTGTGTTTGTCTGTGCGTGCACGTCACCTCCTCCAGGGCAGGGCAGAAACCCCCAGTGTGGGCGCCAGCGAGCCCTAACATGGCCGCTGAACACAGACCCTTTGCAGTCACAGGGTCGGAAGCTCACGCCACACTGCTGTCAGAGCAGATTGGTCAATGAGCAGCCCCTTTCAAGGAGTCAAGGTGCTTGCAGAGTGTGCTTGTGTTTGTGTGTGTGTTATGCCATTTATATATAAAAATTAGACAACTTGTTTGCATAGTTTACATTTTGAATTAAAACAATCACTTGTTGTTTTGCGTAATCAGCAGATTTTAATAATGCAACCATACCTAAATAGTTATTATTATTATTATTAGCCACTGGAACACTGAATCCCTCGAACCTCAACCCCTGGCCTCCTAGGACTTCATAGTTCATCACTCTTCGTTAATGCCCCCCCCCCCTTCCTTCTAGAAATGTTTTATTTATGTTGTGGGGGGTACTTAAACCATCTCACAGCTGAAAATTACACGTGTAATCTGTCCCAGAGGAACTCCACGGAGAAATAGAAAAACAGTCCATGAAGTGCAGAAAAACAGTGGTAAATCACTCTCTGCCACCTTATCGGGGGTCGCTTTACAGTGTGTTCAAGAGCGTTTTATAACTCCACTTAACATGAACGTTGGAGGTGCCAAAGGCTTGAGACTCCCGTTACCCTGACAGGATTTCTTTCCTTCTTTAGGGTTCCATAAGTGGGTGGATGTACACACATTTCAGAAACCGGGTTGTTTGATTCACAGTAATATTGAATGTGTTGCACATGCTGTTGTGCCCAAACAGGGTGCACATAGTCTGTCAAGTAAAGTCTCATGTACAGTCTTGCCAGGCTAAAGCAGGAAGTGTCCTTGATTAGCCTTCTCATTTAGGAGGATCGTTGAAATAGCCATGAGTGGCTACTGAACTCCTTACTGGAAAAGAAGAAGAAAACAAGTCAACGGAAAAGGAGCTGAATGTGCCCATGTTCTTGTGGCACATTGTGCAAGGATTGCAAAAATGTGAGCAACATAAATAATTTTGTTATAGGGGATATAAACAGCCCTACAGGATATATACAGTATGTTTTAGAATTAAAACGTTGCCTGCCACAGACACAGCTGGTCCCTGTAAAACATTATGACGTTTTGATTTTTATTTTTTTTTGGTATTGAAGTTTTTATTTCATTTTGAACAAACAAAAAAATTCGCCCTCCTTTTTTTTTATTTTTTGTTTGTTTTTTTTTTTCATTTCAGCCGTCTTTTATACAACATTTTGGCAACACTCGTGTTGTGGATGATGCCGCCCGCGAATAATCTGTGCAGGTCAAGTACAGCTGGTGTCTCTTTACGCGCCGGGGCTGAATTTGACCCCGACCCGGACGTTTTTGCCGAGTACAGTTCGGTCCGCGGAGTAATCCCCTCGGTGATATTGGGAGTGTGCGTGTGCTCGTCAACAGGTTTCGGTTTCACCCCCGTTGGTCTGTCACACGGCAGCACTCGAGAGGCGCCCGCGGAGCTGGTCCGGTTGGCAGGTGTCTCATCTGCTCGGCCCGCAGCTCCAAGTGTGTCCACGGGTCTGCAGCGAGTCTCCTGCCAAACTGCCGATGCCTTGGCTGGGGTTTGCACCATCGGCCCGTGTTTTTTGTGTGTCAAGATGGGTAAACCGATGCCCTGTAGATTATCATGCAGATAGCATTTGATATAAGCAAGTCAGCTGCGCATTTTAAAATGCCTTTGCAAGTGTTTCAAACTGTGCTGCGCAGCTGAGCGGTGTCGGCGCTTAATAACACTGTTGATATTAAATAATTCGTTGCCTAAATATCTCTACGTCGTCCAAACGTGGCCTTACCTCTGATGAACACGAACGAAGGGTTTATTCTGGGCCACAGAAGCCAGAACCTTCACTTCATCACGTCTCACTGCTCCCAAAAGTGTCGAAAGACGAACAAGAACCCGCGCTTTCCTCTCGTTATTCATTAGCCTTATATTGGCACTGTTTCCGGTCACCACCGAAAGGCTCCGTCGTGGCAGCGCGCGCGTAAATCTACTTTTAGAGAAAATATGTAAAAATATATAAATAAACCGGCATGATGATAAAGAATACGATGGTTTTTGTTAGTTGCTGCTTTTTTTTTTCTTGTATCGACAGGCCCACTCGGAGTAATTGTGCAGTAATTCGATTTCATACTGTTTTTGGCGAAAAAGCACGTTTTACTTTTTCCAGGTGTAAACAGGGATTCGGAAGATGTTTAATTCAGAAGATGTTTAATTCAGAAGATTTAAATGAACCGTGAGTCGCGGCCTTCAATCCTCGTGTACAGCCAGCGGCCTGTTTATTTTCAGTCTTACAATAAATAACATAAATAAATAAGAAATCGTTAATTTCATCTGACGACAGTAATAATAAGCTTTTTTTTTGTTTTGTTTTGTTCCCCAAACAGCCCGGAATCTGCTTCTGGACGCTCAACAGTAACAAAAGTCTGGAGTGAAAGGTGCAGACCTTATATCCCCCTTCTTTTCTCTTCTGCTGCTCCTCCTGTCGGATTATTCCCCCCATTTCCACACGTGGGAACGGTCTCACCCCTGCTTAGTATTCCTCACATTGTAGCAATCCCAACAATGAAGCCGACACGCCATTCAAGTGCAGGGGAAGCCAGGGAGCAAGTTGCGCGAAGTTGCAGAGAGCATCTCACCCCTGTAGGCTGCCACATGCCTCTGCTGAGGGGTTGCGAGTGCAAAAGGAAGGTGTCTGGGCTTAACTGACTGGCTTTTATCACGCCTAGAAATAGAACACGTATACTCAACGATCAAATATATATTTTTAATTCGTGAGAGGGTACACTTCTTTTTCTTTTTTTTTTTTTTTTTCTTTTCCCTTAAAACGCAGAACACTGTGAACTGAAATACAGTGACATGAAAGCTGCCGCGGGTTCGCCATGTGTATATATATGCTATAAAAATATAATATCTGCTTTAAACACTTACTTTAAAACCCCTACATAAATAGGCTCTATAATAACCTACAGTGCAAATGATTAATGTAGACTCATCCAAGACCTCTTGTGCTTGGGGTGTGATTTGATAAACAACAGTTGGGGGTTGTGGGGGGGGCAGCAAACCTGGATGGTAAATTTGAACATCCTTGGGGGGGGGAAAAACCAAACAAACAAAAAAAAAAAGGCTCAAATTTCTCCCGCAAAACAGCATTGTACATAAAAAAAAAAACCTGCTTCAACACGCACACAAACGTGGAAAACCTATTTGACATTTAAACGTCACAGTATTCACCTGTAGTCCCGCACAGAAGATTTGCACCGCAGAAATATACAGTTCTGAGAAAACAACGCAGTCTCTAATAAAAGTCTCTTACTCTCTCAGGGGACATCGCATCGAACAGCCCCCCCCCCCTCAGGGATCAGCAAAGAACAAAACATAATTATGCTATTTAGCCGGCTGATGTGTCGCAATCACTGCTCCAGCACACTCTGTCAGATTTAAAATACAGGGCCCGAATAGAGGACATTAAGGCTGAGGGAATTATAGAAACCTCAGGGGAGATTTCAAATTGGAGAAGGGAAAGTAAACTATAGAGATTAATGGCAGCCATAAACAAGAGCATGCTGTCCCACTTCAGTGGAGGTCAACAATAACAGCATTATTAATAATAATGATGATGATAATATTACTACTAATAATGATGATGGTACTAATGATGCTTCAGTGTCCTTCAAAATGTACTGGAACAAGCATTGAATAATAAAATAAATATAAAAAAAAATCATTAATAGCAATAAAAGAACTGTAGGCCTATAAGGGTTATTGGCCTACAGCTGTTTCAAATTTTGAGGCTTCAAAATAATATTAAATAATAGTAGTAATTTTTTTTTTTTTTTAAATAAATCATTTTTTTTTCTTTGACTGTGTAGCTCCAACTTTAATAAAGCATCAGGGTTAAAAATGGAAACACCTTTCTTCAGTGTGCCTGGGAAATATGCCTTTTTTTTTGTTGTTCTGCGTGTCGGTCAACTATGTAATTCGTTCCCCTCTCTCTTTTTTTTTTTTTTTTTTTTTTGTATCCACTTGTCAAAGTTGCTATAATCCTCATAATAACTGTGATCATTGTGTGTGCCCCATTGGCTCCACTTCTTTTTAACTAGGCCATTTGATCAGGGATGGGTTTCCGTGACGGATTAACAAAGAGAGTCTCCCCACCCCACCCCCTCGGAAATTAGGAGCAAGTGTGACACCTACCTGCAGAAGTTGGAAGAGTTGGAGGACAGTGCCTGCATGGCTACCGGCTGCGCTATAATAATATCCGCCTGTGTGCACGACAGCATTCTCCCTTTTCTCCAAACAGCAGCGTTTCACATCTAACGCGCCGTTAAAGAGACTCCATTAATGATATATAATAGGGCAGTATGTTCTAAATGCATGGTCGCGTCCCTTTTAACAGCTTTGCCACGCCTTGGAAAATAGTAATGAGGTCTAAATTTGGCATAAAATCGAGCTCATTACCGGAGTTCACCACCTGATTGCTCTGCATAAAACACGATAGGTAATTGGGTTAACTGACTGTGCCTCGGCGTTGTTATTATATCAATATGCACATGCAGAAACGTGCTCAAGTAAAAGGTAAAATAAAAGGAGGCCCTGGCTGTATTTCAGTAAAGATAAATTGAGAAAACGACTGGTAATAAGCCGCGTCAATGCCAATATTTTTCATTCATGAAGAAACACCTCTGAATATTTGCATCAACCAAAAACGAAACTGAAGCCTTTTATTGTTTCGATATTCCAACATCCTTTTGCTGGCTGTAGGCCTTTCCTTTCAGCTTTGTCGGAGCTCTCACTTCCGTAATATTTTCAGACGATTACCACTGAAACATCTGCCACGGTGCGAAACAGAATTCACATTTCGTGCAGATTAATTGGACCCTGCACCACTTCAGACACACACACCAGACAGTGGCAACTGCCCCCCGAAATAATCGCTGCACAAGTGTATATTTGTTTTTTGTTTTCCATAATTTACTTCAAAGATAGTGTGTTGTCCATTTTAAATACAAAAATGCTACATTAAATATACATGTTAGTCTTTAATACAAATAGACTAAGGCGGCTGCAGCGATTAAGACCATTCTTATTACATTTTAGGATTAACCATTCGGAAACTAAAGATTTTTGAGAAGAAGCATTTACTCAGAAAATAACTGTTCTCAGAATTTGCTTCATCATTGTTCTTTTTCTTCTTTTTTTTTTTTATGCAACCACAAAAAAAAAATAAATAAAAGTCCGCGGTGGGTGGAAAATAATCAGGTATTAAATGTTTGACATACCTTTCTTTAGTTCATAAGGGGAGTCTTTACAAAGATCTACCTGCGTTTGGCCTCTGACTTTCTGGCTCTCTCTTACCAAAGCCTCTGCTCTATTTAACACAGTCTGGTTTAATCCATTGAAATGTGCCGTGGAGCCCGTGGTCACCGAGCCGTGGGTACTGTGAAGATGTCCAAAACTGCCACCATAGTTCGTGTAGCCCGGGTAGAAGGGGGAGGTGTAGTACAGGGGCCTGGACAGGACCGTGCTGTTGGGGAGCGGGCACTGAGGGGAGGACCGTGATGGAGACGCGTTGGTGCCCATTACTGCGCTCTGACCCAACCCGGGGCCAGGCTGCGGCGCCTCGCCGCTGCCCTTGCACCTGTCTGAGGACGTGGCGATCTCCGCGAGGGACCAGAGTTTGGGTTTAGGGGCCGAAGGGGGCGAGTGGATAACAGAGGTGACGCTGCTGGTCACCGTGCCCGACCCATGGCTCAAATCTGACGGCTTGTCTTGTTGCGCAACGGTCTGGTTTCCCCGGGGCACCGCCGAGGGAGACGACGTGGTCGGTTTTGCGGAGTCCGGCAGCAACTCTGTAGTCCGCTCCTCCTGGTCTTTTAACTCCGAGTCGCTCAGATGGGGATCCGTGTCTTTGCCATGGTTCTCCTCTTTAAACCTGTCGCAGCCTGTGTCCCCTGGGTTCAGCAGTTTATGATCTAAAGCACAAATAAAGAGCCGAATTACTGCCAAGTAAAATAAATAAAACAGCCCCGTAACGTTGAAACGTTGGTCAAACATGTGGTTTAGGTGATCTCGAGGCAAGTGGACGCTGCTGCAAACTGAGGTCGGATATATAAAAATAATTAGGCTACTAATGCTCGGTTTCCCTTAAAAACGGAGTGTGTGTGTGTGTGTGTGTGTGCGCGCTATAAATTGTCCACCATAAAAATGTGTGCCAGCCTGAAAAGGTGAACGAGCCCCAAATGCAGTGTGTCGACCATTTTAATTTTTACGAATATATTTGTGGTATTAAATATGACAAATGGGTGCGATAATAACAACGCGCCCAAGAACCGTTTCAAAACTGGGATAGTAATTATCACACAAAGGCGGCATTTTTGTAGCCGGATACGCGGCGCAACGCACCAGCTGCATCCTTATTATGCAGTTAAAGATGAATTGGCTGCTAAACACTTTGCGTCACCAGCAATTTCAGCCCCTGAGAAGTCAAACGAGGGGAGTTCAAGGTGATTATTATTTAAAGCAATTGTCCCATTATAAATAATATACCACCATTAACCAGCAATCAATTTTGCACCCTGAGTGGAAACGACTGCGATGAAAAATTGATGATTTTTTCTGGGGGGGGGGGGGGGGGGGGGGGGGGGGGGG
>JAVQJF010028348.1:0-21850 GCA_036023855.1 Gadopsis marmoratus | reverse complement strand
ACTTTCCCAAGTTATCATGCTCCTCATTGAGTGGAGATAGCTTTCCAGTGTGCTTGTGCGTACGAGGTGTGTGTGTGTGTGTGTGTGTGTGTGTGTGTGTGGTTTGTGTGTGTGGGTTTGAGTGTGTGTATATTTGTGTGTCATTTTGCTATAATGCATATGAGTCCTTGCACTTCTTGTTTGTGAAACTAATGTTTGTCTACAAGTGCGTGTGTGTGAATCAGTGTGTCTGTCTGAATTTTTTGGTCATATGGTGTGTAGAACCTGTAGAGTCGCCACTATCGCCCCTCACCACTCGGCCCTGCTCCCTCCTTCCTCCCTCCCTCCAGGACAAGACGAGCGCTCTGAGCCTCAGCAACGTGGCGGGCGTCTTCTACATCCTGATCGGCGGCCTGGGCCTGGCCATGCTGGTGGCACTGGTGGAGTTCTGCTACAAGTCCAGGACTGAGTCGCACCGAATGAAGGTGTCCACCGCGCGAGCCGCTGCCGCCTCAGCCGCTCAGGCCTTTCACTGCTCAGCCTTAGACAGTGGTGCTAGCGCCCCCTACACAGAGCTGCAGAGCTACGGCCTGTACGCCAACAACACTGTTAAGATATAAGGGCAGAGCACAGCCACGGGGTAGGAAACGCTGTGATCAAGCCATGATGATGATGATGATGATGATGATGATGCTGCTGATGACATCTGCCTCCTCACCCCCCCCTCCCCCCCATCTAACCGTGATCACCGTAGGGCCTCTCACGGCTTCCACCGCAGTGCAAACGCTCTCCTGTACCTCTCTCTTCCTCTGCCGCTCACGTCTTTACGTCACTGATCTCCTGCAGTGTTGTTGAATCGCTTGATTTTTAAATTGCCCTTATGCCTGTTTTTGCATGTTCATAAAGTATACATTTCTAACACAGTAGGGGATATGATGTGTGGCAAGTTTACCTCCGCGTTAGTATCGCAGGGTTGTTAGAATTTTCCATTAGTTTGCCTTTAAATTTAGCTTTGGATGTCACTAGAAGAACGCCCTACCTTTTACACTGTATATTCACTATATGTTGATGTAAATGTGTAATTTGCTTGATCAGAAACTTTTAACTCCAATTGCCGTACGTTGAGTAACTTTTGTCTAACTTAGTTAAGAACACGGTAGTTTTTTTAACTTCTGCTCAAAAAAAGTGTTCCTTGCAGTCTTCTGCTTAAATCCCACAACCGCACTCATTATAATAATCGCACAAATTTCCCTTATGCAGCACAGGTGTAAAGGCAATTTGTATCACAGTGGTGCATCTATCTACCTCTGTCGCTCTGAGCAAACCTCTCCAATGCTCCTTCTTTGTTTGCTGACTGTCTCGCAAATGCAGGGCCCATTGTGGTGAACATCCTCTATATGTATACCATACAGCAGTCCTGGTGTAGCTCACGTGTTCCATCACTGCTTTAACCTAGAACAGTCTGACTCCAATTGCTGTATGTTGCCAAATCTGAAAACAAGGACTTGTTGCTTATAATGCTTTATTGGGAGATGAGAGGTTTCGCCCCGACAGCAGCGATATCGTAGCTGTTAGCCATCCACTTCCTGGATCAATTTACGACGAACAACCTTTGAATTCATTCTTCCCACATCAAAGCCCCTCGCTGCTATGCTCCTCGTGTAAACAGCAAAAAAAACAAGCGAGGCAAGGCCAAGACAACGAGTGATCTTCTACATGAATCTCTTATGTTTTAATCAGCCCACGAAGAGGCACCTGATCAGTATGCTGATGAGATTGGCGAGGAGCCTATTAGTCCAGCGGTGCCTTTATGCTGTTTGGCTTGAAAGAAACAACAACGCCGTTCCAATTAGAGGCCGGTGTAATTCTCCAATCCCCACGCAGCACTCACCGGTTGCTCCAGATCGCACTCTCGCTTTGCCCAGTTTAATCAGCTATAGAATAGGAGATGCTCACACACACACACACACACACACACACACACGTGCATCACACATCATTAGTTCGGCTTTCGAGCCCAGTGGATTTTATAGCACTAGACTGGAGAATGGAGCTATTAAACCAATGAGTGAAGCCTCAGCTCCCTTCTTACTGCCACACTGTTACAAATTAGGACATACACATCGGCCAGCGCCACGGTTTACCACCCACGAAAATCACTCAGGCCCAGATAAAGGGGGTGAAAACCAGCACCCTATGACTCCTAACAGCTCGTTCTGCCTGAATTTCCTGGCGTCCCAGCACCACATAAAGATAGTGACATAAGCAGCTGCTATGCATATATTCGTGTAATAAAGACCGCAGGGATTGCATTACATTCTGCAGATTTATTTGTATTCTATAGCTGAAAGGTCTTTTAAAATACATAATTCTGTGTGCTCTAACTGTTGCATAAGCTTTCTCTGTTCAGTTTAGGATATAATGGTTAATGGACTTTACTTATATAGCGTTTATCAACCTTAATGGTTCCCAAAGCGCTTTTACAGATTGGTCTCATTCACACACCGATGGCGACGTAGCTGCCATGCAAGGCTCCATCGGGAGCAGCGTAGGGTTCAGTGTCTTGCCCATGGACACTTCAACATGTGGACAGGAGGAGCCGGAATTGAACCACCAACCCTGGGATTAATGGGCGACCCGCTCCACCTCCTGAGCCACAGCCGCCCCACTTGCATGTGCGTAAGACTGAAATCCTAAATGTAGACTAACTGTACTTTGTTTGTTTCCGACAGCAATCCATCAACGACGCCATGCGCTGCTCCACCCTGACCAGGATGAGTGGCAATGGGAGCGGCGGAGAGAACGGACGAATCCTCACCCACGACTTCCCCAAGACCGTTCAGACGCTGCCCTGTATGAGCCACACCGCCAGCTTGGGACTGGGTGCCTCCGGCATGTGAGCATCACGTGACTGCGCTGGCGACGAGGAATAGGCAGGGTGGGGCAGAAGAAGAGCACAAGACTCTAATGACCTCAAAAATCATGGCTGTCCGGTTTGACCCATCTATTCTCCTGGCTGTCGACGCGCCCGACTCGAACAAGACTTAACTTACTGCCAAAATGCACTCTCGAACCGTTCCTTACAAACTACGAACAGAGACTCGCTGCGTTTTTGTTTTTTTTCTAAATAAATGGTTGTTTGAAAAAGAGAAATCGGGGGGGAAAAAAAGAAGGGAAATGTGCTGCAATAAGGAAGCCGTCAGCGGGGCGTGTTTTTGAATTTTTTACGGTGTTCATTTATGTGCGAAAAAAACAACAACTTTATTCTTCAGTGTGACGCCTGCGCTGTGCCATTTCGATGGAGCTGTTGACATTAGTCTGCGTGTGCAATATCTTCACCTCCACCGCTGACCTTGTACTACCTAGATGCTTTCTGACGGCTGATGGAACGTGTCTTTGCGCAGATGCGGCGGACGAGGACTTGCTACGATAATTTGATACTGTTTTGGGACATTCCCCGCTCCCGTTCACTCTCACATTTACACGCCATTTTGGAAGGACAAAGTGCTCTGTGTAGCATAGCCAGTTTTTTTATGATATAGTATATGGTTTACACTGTTGTAATAGCATCAAAGGTACTTTGGTTTATCCTCGACGGGAGGTTGAGATCAGCGGTTGACCAGGCTACAACAAACATGCATTGCTGCTACACCTCATTTAACACATCATGCCTTGTCTTTGTGCCATATGACCATTCTCACACGTGCGCACATATACACTTGTTGCTACTGGGTCATCGGTTTGGCCAACAGATGGAGAGTTTGAGTATTTAGTGATCACAAAAACAGTCAGCGGGCAGATTCAGAAATGCTCACTTTGACCCGTGTGAGAGGTTATAGAATAGAGAAAACACGCTGACACATTATGTGCAGTACTGAGTGACCTTACACTGTATTCTACTGTCGTGACATTCACAGCATATCCACTGATATACTGGGGAGTCTGCTGGCAGCACGCATTAAAGAACAATGATTGACAAATGCAGAAGAAAATGTTCCTCAAACTATTGGTAGATTTGTTGCCGCATAATTCACTCGCTCCGGTGATGTGATTTTCAGTTGTGTTCAGTCGTGACGAAATGGGCAGCGCAGCTAATCGCTCTCAATAAATTGAGAGTGGCACATCCCCTGCAGGTCATGCGTGGCCTATAAAAGGAAAGTTGGCCTCCGCTCGCTGTTGCTAGCTAGCTGGGGAGGGAGGCAGGATGGAAACACTCGGTGTGACTGGCAGATTCACAGTTCATAAGTGTGTATTGGAAGTCATGGTTCCAGTTGTTACCGCCCTGCTCAGCTGTAGAGGTCTCCCATTCAGATCATGTCAAGTGAACAGAAATCAGAGTGGCAGGCCCCCGGACAGCAGAGATTTTATATTCCCATTAGTGGCTGACCAACACTGACAACAGTAGAAAACACACTTTAGTTGGGATTTAGAAAGGACAATTTAAAGAATATAGCTGGCAAGATTCTATATTGTTCTAACAAATCCCATGAAAGGAGAGCAAAGTCCCTCAAAACGAGTTTTCACGGTCAGTTTTCTCAGAACGAGCAGTGGAGTCCTACGTGAACACACAATTTTATAACCGTTTTGGTTTTTTTCACATGAAAAGATTGTCTTGTCTGTGCTCTTGTCACCTTTCTGTTGTGGGCGGGACTCATTTGGAAAAAGGTGATGTCACACATATTTCCATGAAGCAATGAGGATTTAGCCATATTTGACACAAAACGTAATGACAGCTGTGGGGCTGTTTGAAGCGTACAACTTTGGTTTTTGAGTGTTAAACTCTTAATGAAAATCATTTATCAATGGGGTTTTTGGGGAGATTTAAACTTTTAACTGGCATTTTGTAATGAATATGTAATGTCTCTGTCTGTGACACTCAGCCCCAAGCACCTTGATTCCTCCTGAGACCTACATATTTAAAACAACTCGTAAATGTATGGTTTCATTTTTAAAATTTGCTCAGTATTTTTCTGAAACGGCTGGGTACTGTAGTTGTAGAAAATGCTTTTCAAACAGTAGCAATCGACAATTTTCACCAGTGGATAAATACACATTTGGTGCACTAGTGACTATCCATGGCAGCCTGACTGTGTGGGATTTATAAATTACAGTGTGACATGTTCGTAGTAATGAAGGAAAATGTCAGCCAGCTCATTGCCATGTTACTAATGGTTAATAGTAACAAAGGAGTACATTACAGTATATTAGGGTTTGACTACACAGGCAATATGTTTTGGTCTTTTCATGGGATTTGCTGACAATAAGAAAAATATAAACTGTTGCCGGCAAATTCATCAGTTGAAAGTTGTCAAGCTGGAGCGAAAAGCGCCAGAAGCTGTGTAAAGGGTACATCCTGTGCCTTCAACACGAACATCCTTTCCGCTTACCCATCTATCACATTTCCTCTCCCCACCTATGTACACGGATATCCCACTGCAGAGTACAACTAGTTCAGATACTCTGGATTCACTGAAATAATCCAAGAAAATATAGGAAATGAACAAGTCAAGCCTAAGGAAGTGAAGCAGGTTGAGGGAAAAGTGGGTGCATCAAAAATGTCAAATTACAGTAATTCATTGTAACATCAGTCCTGAAATGCACCGATCATCACACATCGATATTTAAGAGTCCATCAGCGTCCAAAGGTGTGATTTTACTTTAAGGTGACTGGAAGGTTGTTGCTCGAAATGGGATTTTTTTCTTTCTCCCTGCTGTCGGATGCCAGAGGTCGGTTTTAGATTATGTACCGCACACTCTAGCTGACCTCTCATTTCCCAGCAGAGGCCAAGCGCCTGTACAAAGGCAGCACTCATCCTCTGCTTCCACAGCTTGTCGTGTATTATTTCTCTTCTCCTTTGAGTTTCTGCTTTAAAAGATATGGTGCCAAATCTAATGTGTGACCTCTCACTTTACATCGTCATATAGGCAAGAAAAATGGGCAGTCGGAGTTTATTGAAATCATACATATCTCCACCTATTATGTATATAAAAAGCTTTTCTCTTCCCCAGTGAAAATGTTTGTTCTCCTCCCAATCATGCCTCAGTGTACCTGAATTAGTTACCTACCGCGTGAGTACTTTTCCTTTCTTCCCTCATCTCTCCGTCCTATTTTGCCGATGTCAAAGTAATTAGGACACAGCACTCTTCAGTGGAGGCTTTAACCCCACCCCCCCGAAAGATGTTTTATATGCCATAACAGATTTGTAAAAAAACAAAAAAGGGAAAGAAAAAAAAGACATTCAATGTTTGTATTATAAAAGAAAGCTGGGGTGCCAAGAGGACACTCTTTTTTACACAAGAGTGTAAAAAATAAAACAGACACACTGATGTTGAATACTCTGTAGACGCTAATGTTGTTTAAAGCCAGTTTTGAGTTCATTTCATTTTATTTTGTTGCAATTTCAAAAAGGACTTCCTGTTGGTGTTTTTTAAGTGCTTGAAATTTAACACCATTTGAATATTTCTTTGTCTCTTTCCTTTTTCACAGTATTTTACAACTGGACTCTAACCATCAGAGTTTGTTCACCAGAAACATCATTATTGTTGTTGTTGTTTTTAACAATGGAAAGGGTGTTACTGAACGATGGTCAATAAATGGGTTCACAGTTTAGAAATAAAAAAACACATGTAAAAGAATACAGCTATTAGGAGTCAGACGTTTGAGAAAAAAACTTTCTTTTCTAACCAGTGTCCTGGAAGGAAGTCATCATGCTTTTGTAACCGAATAAAGGAATAAACTATGTATATTTGTTCAGGGTTTTTTTTCCCAATGGAGCCATATATCGCACGCCGTGCCTCAGGCAAATGGGATATGATGACTTTAGATAATACAAGCACGGAAGAATAAAGCTCTGCCTGGGTCACAAACGAGTGCAGTGATCCAAAACATAATCTCAGTCTGTCTTGCATGAAAAAAGCAGAAGACGAAAAAGCCTCTGATACATGAGCTGCAAGGCAATTAAATAGAACCAACAGACAGCGCTGGTACAAACAGCATTTAATTAAAGAGCACCTTCACATCATTCCAAAAAACACATTTGCATCCCTGTGTACATGTATTATTTGCATTTATGAAAACAGGTAAATGGAGATGCATAGTCAATGTGGCAGAAGAAGAAACCAGAGGTGTATTCGGTATATTATTTCAGATTATGTTTTTGGGAGATGTAGACAGGAAATTTAGGGAGAGGGAGAGAGAGAAAGAGGGTGATGGCATGCAACAAAGAACCTCAGCTGGGATTAAAATTGGGTGCATTGCAGCTTGTGGTACCTGGCCACCACTGGCAGTCAGTGTGGGTTTGTTTTTTGTTTTTTAAACTGGTACAGCCATAGAAATTCACATTTTGTAGACAACAAAACTATCCCTTTAATGTCCCTATTAGTCCAAACTCAAACGTTTGACGATTGACAGTAGAGTCCAAATTTCTACATTCTGGTCAATTTCAATTCAAATTCAATTCAATTCAAATTTTATTTATATAGCGCTATATCATAACAAAGTTATCTCATAGCACTTGTAAATATAGAGCAAGTCCAAGCAAACTCTATATCTACAGACCCAACGTGCCGCAGCATTTTGAATCAGCTGGAGAGTCTTAAGGGACTTATTGGTGCTGCCTGTTTCAGAGGGCACCAATAACCTTTTTGCCAAAAAAACCAAACCAAACATCTTAAACTTGTCTCTTCCATTTTATTCTTATTATGTTTGGGGGCAATTGAAGAAAATCACAAACTGAGCAACAAAAAAAACAAAAAAACATGAAAAAACACATTACCAGACACCACCATATGGCCAAAAGTACGTGGATATGTGAAAATTACACCCACGTGTGATTGTTGAACATTTCCTCCCAAATCCACGGGCATTAAAATTTGCTTCTATAAAAAACAGCCTCCGCTCTTCTGGTTTCAGGCATTCCACAAGATCTTTGAACCAGGCTGCAGATTTGTTCTCATTTCAGCCACTAGAGTATTAGCGAGGTCAGCCACTGATGTTGGCTTGCACTTGGCCTGTAAGTTCATCCCAAACATGTAGGATGGGGGGGGGGGGAGTCGGTTCTTCCACGCCATCCTGGAAGGAACCATCTCTTTATTGGCCTGGCTTTGTGGGAGCATTTTCATGTTGAAACAGGACGTGGTCAAGATGGGGACGAGCGCGAGAGACGAACCGAGCGAGAAAGCGAGGGCGAGACTTGGCATCGACTCGTGTTACTGCAGCCAGAGTGCCAGCTGAGAACTATGGCCGCCGCCACGCCGTCCCCGGCACCGGCCACATGGACTTGGACCCAGAAAGACACAAAAACACACATAAGTTGAGTTTTTCAATTCCAATACTGCGCAGATTTCTAGAATTTTTTTCAGAATAAAATGTGACTCAGCATCCCCATCATGAAAGTGTATTAAAGTGGCTGTTTACATTATGCTGGCGTTTCGGCTCAGCACCTGACGGTCTGGTTGTGCATGTTGACTCTTGCTTTTGATTAAGGATCCCGGTTAGCGCCAACTGTCAAAAAGCCACCGCATGTTTCACCAGCTGAACGCTTTTAAGGCAGCAGGAAATGTTGGGTAACTAATAAAAGCACTAAGACTGCACAGTAAAAAACAGTGAGGCTGTTATCAACGAGGTGAAATTACAAACACACCAACTCTGGATTACCAACCTCCAAACAATATTAGTCTCCCGTTTCTGTCAATGTGAATATGTGATGCTTTTTTCAGTTTTATATCAGTTTAAATCTGAACGTCTTTGAGTTTTTAAAAACGGCATCTTATAGGCTAAATGATTAGTCCCGAAAATAAATTGGCAGATATCTATAGATAGATAGATATATCTATAATGAAAGTAATTGCTTGTTGCCGTCCTAGACTAAAGCATTAAAAAAGCAACTTTCTTGCCCCCCACTACACATTCACTGTCATCACCAAAGCTAATACTCCACACATCTGCACATCTTTAACTTTGCCTCCTAATTACTTTCCTGTAAACTTTGTGAGAGGCAATTATATTCTCCTTCCCTTCACCTCTCACACACACACACACACACACTATTTAAATTCCAGAGGCAAGCTTTGATCACCAGTACATTAGCTTTACATTAGATACAATCATTAGGGGGACATCCTCCCCACCACCAATTTGCCTTTGGAAAATAGTAGTGCTTGAGTGTTGCTGCAGCCCACAGAGGACCAATGAGCCACACCGAACTTGATTAGGCCTCATAGTAATGCGTCGTTCCTCCTGGCCAAGGCTTTGTAGACGACGGACCCGTCTTCATATTAAAAACGCGCTATCTGGCGACGGCTAGAAACTGGAGTGGGCTACTTTTCAGTAATCTGTTTGAGGAGGTTTGCTCTGGCAGAGAAGAATACCTCAAATGATAAATGAGTAATGAGTTCCGTGTGTTCAGTCGAGGCTATCGAGATAAATCCCCGCCAGGTTTCAGGTTTGATTTTCAAAAAGAGCCACCTCTGAGGTTTGAGATCGCTCTGTCACATTTAAAAACTTGTTACGTTTTGAGACTGTGGCTCTTGTTAAAAAAAAAAAAAAATTAAAAAATAAAAGGTTTTCATGCCCCGCAGAGAAAAAGCAAAAAAAGCAACCAGAACAAAAAAAAAAAAGGGTGAGCTGAGGAGACCACATCCCCAAAATCTGCTTCACGCCTTCATAGCATTAATATCATCTTTAATGTGCGACGACGCGCTATAAATAAAGTATACCTTATGAAAGTCAATAAAAACGAGCACCTTCATCGAGCGTCACCGACACACACTATCCCGAGTAGCTGAGATGGGCTCATTTTAACAACGCAACGCCTCTTCATCACCAGGCCCCGCCATAAGCGGCTATCAAATCCACCTCGCGACAGCTTTATGAGAGCATAACGGCCGCCATTTTGTGGCTCGGGGTACGTTTCTGGTAGCAGATGGGAGTGAACTTTAAGCTCAGTGGGGAGCGAGCAGAAACGTCCAGCTGACAGTGGGGATGGCCTGCCTGATGTTTGATTAAGAGGCACGTTGACCTTTGCGAGGCTCCAGGGGGCGCTGAGACACGCTCTCGCCTGACAGCCTGCATGTCAGAGCCTTCTCATTATGGCCCAGATCTATCAATCTGCGCTCGATTCTTTTTTCTCTCTCACTTGTTTGCTGTGGAGAAAAAAAAAAAAAAATGAATCAATGCCATGGGTTTGTGGAAAAGAAGAAGTCGTCATTGAAAGGGACGTGTCGAAGGGTGAACGCAGAACAACGGAAGCTGTGGTTCATGCCGGCAGACGCCCAGCATGCTGCTGCTGCTACAGTACAGTTGCTGTGGGCTGCATCCCAAAGCTGCACGTCCAGAGATCAGTCAATAACGTGAAGCTCAAACTACTCACATACCATCTATGATAAATACAAAGGAATCTTCTGAGCACAGCACTGATGCCTTTACCCAAGATTGTAATTGATGGCCAGGAAGAAGCTGAGGCGAGTCAATACGGTGTGATGAATTGGACCTGTGAAGTGGCATTGGGCGTGCGCCTCTGCTGCTCATGACAAATTGGCTGTGTCAGACTCTAGGTATTTCCCTTACGATCAATACATACTGACAAAACCGCTGCAGAGGCCTGCTTTAGTTTAGAATCACGGCGACCAGACGAACAGGGACACGGACTGAAGTCACGGAGCTGGACAGCGTGACCTTAAAATCAATATCAAAACGGAGTAATCCCTTTAAAGAATAATTTAACACCAGGCTGAGAGAAGCTCCGATTCATCTGTAACCACACCCAGCAGTGATGTCACCATGAGCTGACCACGCCCCGAGAGTGCACGCCTACAACGGTGAGTTGCCCTTTAAAGCTGCTATAAATCAATATTTTTATAACATCAGTGGATCAAATAGAACGTGCAGTGTGAAAGGGGTCACACTTGGAGAATTATTTGGCAGCAACTGAACCGTTTCCAGTAAAAAAACAAACAAACACCTAATACGGTCTGGTAAACTGAACTGTACTTTTACAGCACCAGAGCGACAAACAAAGCTAGTTACCCACAGGCCACCCATAAAGCCTGATTTAAAGTGAGGAAAGCTTTTACTAAAAATACTGCCACAAGCCACCGATGATTCTTGACATCAGTGCGGAAACGTCGGTATTCCGCCCAGCAGTTACGCACCGACTGTAAATCTGCCTTCTTGGCCAACAGTTCCTGGATTAACAAGTGTGTGTGTGTGTGTGTAACGCTGCACCACTCGGCCCATACTGTATCTGATGGGGTGGATACCTGCCGGTGAGCATCTGCCCAATCAGCGGGGACTGGCAAATTAGCCGGGGATGCTACTGTAATCCATTAATTCAGCCTCACCGAGCTGCGTGAATGAGGCCACTACAGCACAGGTTGTTTAATATACAATACACTGTAGATGCAAGGCTGCTGTAGCTGGGCAGGGTGGGTGTGTAGCAAATAAACTTCTGTACATCGCTTGCTCTTACACTATGAGAAACGCAGCTAATAGGTATTGATTCCTGCCCCTTTATAACCAGATTACATAACCACAAACAATTTTCTGGAATGCAGCAACTCAAGCAGGCCTTGTAAACCAAAGTTACACAGACTCACTGTGGAAGCTTTGTGTGCCAGAGTTTTGATAACCTCAACCTCAACCCTGCAAAGATATAGACTCCGGTGGGGGGGGGTCATGATAAATGTTGAAAGTAATGCATCTGTCTACATTGAGGAGGCATTTCACCTCATCCTGACTCCAGCCTGTGCAAGCTTGCGCCCATCAAACATTTTGAGGCCTTCTGTTGCTGTTGTAGGATCGTGTTCTCGCTCTTAGTTAACCACATCACAGTCATTGTCTGAAGAAATCGCACTAAAGTTCTCCAGAGCTTTGGGTTGGGGGGGGCAAAAAAACAAAACAGCTTCAAATATGCAAGACGTGAGTGCGCCCCTTAGTGTCGCATCTAATGTGCAGAGAAAATGGCAATCCGTGAGGCATTCAAGAGGCCTCCAATTATTTTAAATGAATCCCTAACATCCATATCATAATTAATAATATATCAGCTACACAAGGCGCGGGTGCACAAAAAGTTAATTTAGCAGTGCAGCGCGTTCTCCCAATGCACTGTGAGGTAATATTCTTCTAATGTTTAGGGAATAAGCAACATTCCCCTCTACAACAGGTGCTTTTTCATTTTCTGTCTGGCTAGCTTTAATGATCTCATTAGACAGCCACTCTAACGGGGGAACTGCCTGTGGCACCTCTGCCAGACGACAGGGAGCACAACAACAGCGCAGAGCAGGGAGGCCGGGCATCTGTCTGATGTCACCGCTGTAACAGAAGCTGCTTACTTACAAGACGGACAAGACTCCGAGAGCCCACTAGGAAAAAAAAAAAAAAGGCTAATTGAATTCCCTGTGTACGGCCATGCACAAAGCCCTCCTCGCTGCATGCAGACAGGAGAGGCAAGCTAAGAACCCTGTTAGACGGAGTTGTACATCATTACCCAGAATTCTAGCCGGCAGGTCCCCCAACTTCCTCTGCCAGGAATCAAATGGCACAGATTAATCATAGATTGCCTGATGGCAAAAGGCGGAGAGAGGAAAAAAAGAAAGAAAGAAATAAAATGGTCCTATCGGCTGAACGTGTAGCTTCTGCAAGAGACGCTCCTACAGCAGAAAAAGCACACAACACAAC
Organism: Gadopsis marmoratus; assembly: GCA_036023855.1. Lineage (NCBI taxonomy): Eukaryota > Metazoa > Chordata > Actinopteri > Centrarchiformes > Percichthyidae > Gadopsis > Gadopsis marmoratus. Next base: position 9,195 of record JAVQJF010028348.1, on the reverse strand, counting down.
CTCCACCTCAGAGCAAAGCTTTGAATCTTTTTAAAGCGACAGATGTCCCGCTGGTGTTTGAAAAAGGTGCCGCACGTTAATGCATAACCTGCTGGATGTTATTACTTTCACATCATTGGAAATTAAATAAAAGAGCTAAAAGATTCTTGAGATTAGTGTGTCTTCGCTTAACTTTTTACCATTTTCATTCCATTAAAAAAAAAAGATGCTGCGTTTATCCTTTGCGAGTGCATTTCGCCGCGGCTCATCTCGGGACAAGGAAAAATGAAACGTGAAAATAAATGTCATATTATCCACTGATGCACAAAATGAAACCGCAGCTATTTGATGTGCTGAAATTATTATCAGGGATGGATTCATAGTATCAGTCACCCCCCCAGCAAAAACGCCAAACATTTGCTGCTTTTCTCCGTTTTATATCACTGTTCAACTAAATGTCTTCGGGTTTCAGGCTGAACATATTCAGATTACTTCTGACATTTTAGAGACCACGTTACACGTGACGGCTTTTTTTAGCGAGAATCGACGGCGGGAAGGCCCCAAATCGAACTGCATCGTTTGTGCAAAGTCAGGAAAAAAAAGGAAGCAACTTGAATGTCACTTCAAGGTTAATGTCAAATGAATCCCCCACAAACACACTCCAGCTGGAGGAGTTCCGTGCGCAAATTCATGACCGGATGAGTTTCCATCTCCACTCTGTGCGTTGGCCGATCCTGCAACCTTTAGCTGCTGTGGATTCTGGTTAGGGTCCGAGTGAGAACGATGCCCAGTCTCACAGAATGCGGCTAATCTTGGCAGAGTTCTGGACGAATTGTTTTCCTCAGCTTAGTTTTTAATAGGTTTCCAGACTCCCTCACCATGCTGGACTGTGTGGTCCAATTTCAAAGTCAAAATATTGGCATTGCCCCCTTTTTTCTCTCTCCATCTGCCCCTCTGTCTGTCAGTCGGTCTCACTCGATTTGCCTCCCTCTGTCATTCACCTAAAACTCCCCCCACGTTTACCTCGCAGACTGTCACTGCATAAAAAAAAAACAAACAAAAAAAAAACAGAGCCGGTCAGCATCTCTCCCCATTTTACCAAGCTCATCCACAGTATAGATCGGTGCAGAAATATCAAAAAACAACGTCTATATATTCACACACAGGACACCGTAGTGATGCAGTGAGACATAGTGATTTCAGACAAATTGAGTCATCGAGTCGTCCCGCTTGCTCATTTGACGCACAGCGTCTGCCTGTGAAACGCAATTACACTCAATGCCATGAGTAAGTGGTGGAAACCAGCTTATCATGTCAGAGTTCTAACGAGTGTTACTGAGGGAAATCATCATTAATGCAGAGCACAAACACAGAGTTCCCGTGCAAGAGGAGGAGACGGGCCGACATGAGAAGAAAGGCCTTCGTCTTTTTGCTTCTCGCTGCAGGTTAAGATAATTACAGTGAGAGAAACAGAGGCTATGTTGATGACATGTAATATGCTCACTGTATATACTGTACACGCAGATGCACTTCGCCACTACACACACACACACACACTCTTCTGGCTTTGTACAGCAGGCCGCCAAATTAGCCTCCAATTACAACGCGGCCCATTTATTATGCGACGTCTGCTCGGCCAGGCACCCGTCAGAACATTTCCTGCTCCAGAAACGGAGCCAAACCTCACCACACCAGCCCGAAAGCACACGATGTCAGCTAAAGCCTCCTGATCTTGAGTTGCAGCACCTCGTGCACGATCCATATCTCAACTGTGTTCAAGCTTTATGAACCATACCAGTGGTTTTGGAGGTTTTACCCCATTAACTACGGATTGCATATACAGTTATTGCATACCCACTTTCCAGAGTAGAACATATGCTTTAAGATTAATTTTCCTTCCTTGCAGGCAGTTTCCATTAATTCCAGTTCCAATATAAGAAAATCAACTTGCAGGGACTTGAAACTTGCTTGAGATGGGTAATCCATCACGCTGAAGGTTTCTTCACCTTTATTTATTTATTTTTGTCAAGGTTATGTGGTAATGCAGTTGTGCGAAGGAAAACTCACACTGCTATGCGGCCGCGTTCAAGCACACTCCGACAACAGCAACGCTTCTGATGTGAGAAACGCACAAATTTACATTTTGCTTTTCACAAAAACATTCTCGCCTGCTGCATTTTCCCCCCTCTAGGTTTATTTTTCTGGCAACATGCTGTGGCTGACTCAAATCTGTAGCATTTGCGAATGTGCCAACACGCTTACATTTCCATATTTTTAAACGCAAGTAGAGAACTTCTAAGACTGTCCTGGATCTACCTCCATTCCGCCCTCTCGTTAAGGTTAACCTCATCATCATCATCATCACCTACGATATCTTGGAAGGTGCATCCCAGAGTTTGGAGTCATTTGAAGCCTGAGAGATTGTTTTGCGTTCACGAGCTGCACCACTAGAAAACCAAACTCAAACTGCCATTGATCGGCATGAAATTGGCCTCAGATACTCACGCTGTTTCCATCCAGCTCCATCATCGGATCAGAATTTCAGCTCGTCTAATACTTTGTTTTACGTCCACGCTGCTAAACATCGGCATGTTGGCTTGCTGATGTTTAGCACGGCCTCACAGAGCCGCCAGCATGGCTTATGCAGTCTTGTTAAAACAGTTACCGCGCATGACTGTCTGAAATAAAGCAGCTCTCACAAGAGCACAAGGGTGTCAAAATGTCGAATACTGACAGTCGAATGTGTCTGCAAGTTGATGTGTCACGTCCTTTCCAGTTTGAAAGACCAATGGCAGCGCAGCTAATGGCGCATGTGTCCAAATCAGGTGAACAAATGGCGCTTGTGTGGCGCAAATTACCTTCGTCTTGAGCAGAATTATCATTAGCCTGCCAGATCCGAGACAAAAGACAGGGGAGAAATTGTAAGCCGGCAATGGGAGGATAATTGATTTTCATACTGCAGAAAATTATCTGGAAACCATGGGCTATCTTTCTCCTCCTTCATGACAGCGTATTACAGATATCAATAACCGATAATAGCTTGTACCTGGATTCACCTCATCAATGTACAGCATGTGACACTCGTATGCTGCGCGGACTGGGACTCTGCTTTATTATGATGAATAACTACACATAAAAACAGAAGTAAAAAAAAATAAATAAAAATCAACACGACTACTTGAACAAGCCCAATTACAGCCTCTCGTCATAAAAGACGAACATCGCAGCAATCAGACCTTAACTAACACGGGTCCTCGGTCTCAAGATACTAACAATATAGGAACGGATGGGGAGGGCCGTATGAAATATTCAGCTACTGTATACTCATTATTTTGCTGGAGCACTCAGCATGGTGTCGCCTGGCTAAGTGGTGATTGATTGCTCGGGGGCCGGGGAGAGGCTGCCACATTCAGAGACAGCAGATACTGTATGCACAAGGAGGCAAAATGCTTCTGAATATTTCAAGGATATTATGTTGGACATTTCAAAGAAACACGACACGGCGCACAGTGCGATGCCATAGTAGCAGGTTTAAAAAAAAATGATAATAATAAATCTGTTATCTCTGTGGCGCGAGTAAATCTAATGGAACTGGAGCAACAATAAGTGCAGTATACCTGGTTTCTAACAATACGGGTTTGATTGCCAGTGACTTTTTATTTTGAAATCATCACGCCAAAAGAATACAATTGTTCTCTCTGGCGTCTTACTACTGGCAGGGTGTAAAAGCAACCGAAACAGACCATCATGTCAGGCTGAAACATGGAACACAAGCAATACCTGCAGTATTTTTACTGCCTCTAACTGAATATTAACTGTTCACAACAAAAGATTAAGTAAAATCTTTGATAGATGGTTGAGAGGGGGTATGACTGCCGGTAGAATGACTACCGTGTTTCCTCAGATAGCAGCTGGGGCCTTTATTTAGCTGAACTGCAGAAGGTACTAGGCCTTTATCTGAAGCAGGCTTGTATTAGAGTCAGACTTTTGATTCTAATTCCCTCCGTTTGATGAGTAGAATTAGTCAAATTTTAGGGGATAATAATAATGCTCCTTTATTAGTCCCTCAATGGGGAAATGACAGATACGAGGCAGCCCCTCGTGTGGCTCCAAGGGGAAACTTTAGGGGTCAGTGTGCCCAGGGACACGTCGGCATGTGGACGGGAAGAGCTCCAACTTCTAGGTTGAAGGTCAGAAATCAACCTGTAGTGGCAATCAAGGATTTGGATCATCTGTACGTCGACTTAAAGGAATAATTCAACATGTTGGGGGAAATTAGCTTGTTTGCCTTCTTGCCGAGAGCTAGATGAGAAGATCAACACCACTCATCACGTCTGTCTGCTAAATGCGATGCTACAGCCAGCAGGTGGTTAGGCTAGCTTAGCTTAGCATAAAGACTGGAAACAGGGAAACACAGCGAGCCTGGCTCCAAACATGACAAAATCTGTTGTTTTTACACAAGCGATTAAGCAAATGAGACATAAGGTGTTAATCAGTAGCTAACTGTAAAAATACTCAAGTCACACGTCTCAAAATTTTAAATGTCTAAGATAAATAATTTTTTTTTTCTAAAGGAGAATATAATGTACAGCAGTATTTACAAAACTACTCTGTCATTGCTTTTCTTGGTTTGAAAACTCAATGAGTTGAATTGTTTGCTTTTAGCAGAAACACCCCTGATTGCTGAGAGGGTCACGGTGAGAGCAAAAGTTTCGAACGTTAGAAATCTTCAACGCCAGACAAAGTGATCCTTAAATTACTGGTATTGATCAGCTGCTCCACCAGCGCCCAATTACAGTCATTTTGTGCTTTTTTTTTTTAAGCTCCCCTCTGCAACTCACAAACGTCAACAAACAGGTGAACAACGAAAAACAGGAAGTTGTATTTTTTGGGGAAACATGGTTTCACATGAGACAAAATTAGATCCAACTAACTACCCATGTCGTACAGTAAGATTTCAGCTCCTACGCTGCGAAAGTCGATAAGTCCAGGCATCTGCCTGCGCCGCTTGATTGCTCGACAAACAAATGTAGCAAAAAGGGGAAACGCTCAGTGTGATGGATTCCCAGCGAGCCTAATGAAATGCTGCTGTTGTGAGATGGCACCGCCGAAAAAAGAAAAAAAGAAAAACTGTGGCCCACATAAAGGTCACTATAAATCAAGTCCCAGACTCCCACATTTCTGAATTTGCAAAAAAAAAAGCTGACCCGAATCAAGAACATAATTATCCCGCGAGTATCCACAAACTGCCTCACAGGGACACATTTCAAAATAAGAGCACAAGCTGGAGTACTCACTTTGCACCATCCGTTTGTGAAAGAATATAAGACTCCTAAAGGGACAAGAGCAAATGAAAAAAAAATAGAGGGCACAAGAAACTATTTGGGCTTTGCAGAAAGAAAGAAACAAAAAACAAAACTAGAAACTATTTCCGGGCTATTGCGCTAAAACAGACCACACAAATTCAAAATTCCATTTAAATGTCGTTCGGCAAAAATGTAATGGTGACGACTAGCAAGCAGCGTTTTGATATCCTTATAATGGAGTCCAAGGCTGAAATATAGCTGAACTAATTTTGCACACAACAGCTGGATGGTGTTTTCCTTTGCCTAACCGGAAAGAGTTTCTAGGGAAACTTTTCGTTTTTTGCAAAACCAAAGTATTTTCTCATGCACCCTATAAATATATTTGTTGTGGCTCATGGCCCTTTAGGGGCTCCGTACTATACACAGATGGTGCTGAAAAAATTTAAAAAGTTAGGATTTGTGTGTTTTTCTCTGTTTTGTATCACTGTTATTTGAATATATTTGGGGTTTTTGATTGTTAGTCCAATAAAACAAGAACTGGGGAAATTGGCGAGATGGGTGATGGACATTTTTGAGGATTTTCTGACACTGATTAGTAAATTACCCCCCCCCCCCCAAAAAAAGTCTATAGATTATTTGACAATGAAAATAATGATTAGTTGCAGCCCTGTGCAGCTCTTCCGTCCATCACAGTGCTGTTCAGAAGGTCTTCACTACATGTCTAACACCTTATTTCAGGCCCCGTTTGATGTTTTCGAAAGCCTCAGAACGCAGCAACAACAATGTCAAAAGAGCTATGATGGTAATGCTGACTCACTCACTACAAGGCAGCGGGTAACAGGTGCACACATACCAGATGTCTGGAAAATGATGGTGCAGGGTGCAGCAGGCATTGCGCGGCAATCAATAAAGCAGCATGCATGCGGAGGTGGACAAACAGCGCCGTGATTTCACTCCTCCTTCACGCGGTTTCAAGTGGACGGGCATGAAAACAAGTAAGGTGAGCTATTGACAGAACACCTACAAGTTGGCCCGCAGCCATGAAGTTGGTATTGAAAAAGGCATTAACTGTGTAGTGGAGCACCAAATCAGGGAGGGTGGTCCCTCCATCAAAACGCACTAAGCAGCCCGAAGGCGCACAGGCAGTTGTAACGCGCCAAAAAAAACAGCTGTTCGAGGGACAAAACAGAAGCGTTGTTCAGCATGTAAACAGCACCACATCTGTGCTCCGGTCTGAGCTCTGGGGGAAACATAACGGGGCAGCAAATTAGGCTGATGTTCAATAAAGGTGACAGTTTGTACACGGAGCTTATCGCTGCTGTCTGGTGGAGTAACCTCAACTTTATATACGACTGTTCAACAGCATCCAAGAAGGAAAGCTTTGTTAGGAGGTTCTCCTCCAGGGCCGGGCAATAATTCAATGCTGCCAAGTCAATATCGACTTACCAAATCCTGTTATCTCCCCAATAGCTCGGTATCGTATTAATCCCACTGTGACTATCAGGAATCATAAAAAGGTCATATTTCTTGACTAACTGGAGACGCCAGGACGATGTACAGTATCCGATCGCATTGTATGCAACATTCTTATATCGTGTGGCTTGGACTCTTGCTTAAAATATTCACGAGTATAGTAAAAAGGAAAACTTTTAACTAACTAAAAGTCGCAATAATGACCTTAAAATACTCCTAAAGTCAAGTTAAATTGAATGTTTGCATCACGCAGTTAATGAGACAACGGGAGCCGTCAACGGAGGAGCGCCAATGTTTACTCAGACTGAGACCTCAAATACAGTAATAACCATGACAACGGGACCCTGCCTTGTTGGTACCTTTGAACGCCTCTCCTCTTTCTGCAGAGATAAATCTCCCGCTCCATAAGATATGGATATTTTTATTTTCAGCCCAGACAAACAAATTATTAGTTGCTCAACAGCGGCGCTCGTCTGTGCCCTTGAAGGGGGATGTTTGCCATGTCAGAGAACAGTTAGACACACACGTTGCACAACGAGCATCTGAGCTCGCGCAGGACGGCCTCACACTTGTGGCCAGATGCTCGCACATTTGCACCGCGCTGCGAAGTGAACCCGAGAGATAATAGCATACTCTGTATCCCATGGTAACGTCTTTGCTGTCACCTCCCCGGCCCTTAGGCGCCTAAATGCACTTGGTTAGCTGCAATTTCCTGTGCGGGCACACAACACCGTGGGCATGTTTTGGCATCCATTTTCAAGTACTACCTGTTTTCACTTGCAGACAGAATTCACCCCCCCTCCAGATGGGCAACAACCAATGTCCAACCGTCGTGTTTGGCGGTCAGAAAATCACACTGCACAGATTCCTCCCTGTTATTGGGAGGACTTCCCGCTGAGACAGTTAGTCTTCCCGTCCCACAAGTCTGGCCTTATTGTGCAGGAATCACTTGGTGCAATAAACCTGTCATGCCGAAGCCACTTTGCCGTCGTGCACCTTCCATGCTGCCACATGCCAACTTCCACCCTAGAGGTTGAATAATGTTACAGTTCAACCGTACCGGTGAATTCAGGGATACGCGCATATGAATACATCAATAAGGCGATGGAAACAACCAATCAATACCCAAATGCACAAAATGAAAAAGAGCCACACTGAGGCCTGGTTCAGTTCTGGATTAAACATGTTTAAATCTCACTGAAGAGACCGAATTGGACCATCGGATGCCAAGAGTCTGGCAGCAGCCTCCTCTCAGAGCTGGGGTCATTATGGAGGGATTTTTCCTTTTTCTGCACTTCTGCAGGATTGTTGCTCCAACTCGGAGAGGGGTTGTCTGAGAAATCCCACTTTTGTTTGCAAGAATTCAAGGTCTGTCAAGGGGCAGCTTAGAATGGCTCCATGGTTTGTGTTCGTCGTCTTAACTTTGCCCACAACGTTTTTAAAGCAATGGTTCAGACGTTTGGGGCAGTTATTTGCCGGAGGTTTGGACAGAGTGGAGGAAACACCTCAGGTTCCTTTCTTTCTGATGAACAGCACATCTTCAGGTATGGTTTCTCCGACTGCTTCAGTCTCCAGGTTCTCCCCATATTCAAAACTTTGTCAAATGTAAACAGGACTGCTGCGCCACTGCCTACTGGAATGGAAATATTCACTTTATATCTCACTCAGCACAAGCGACGTTCTCACTTGGAAATGGACCAAAAATTCTCACGATAAACACCCGTGTTTACGTTTCATTATGCAGGCATAAAGAGATCAACACACTCCACACAAAATAAGGCCACAGGGAGTAAAACGACCGACAGTGACGGAACCATTTAGAAAAGCCTGGCTCCACACAGCTGTGTCCCACATCTTCCAAAATGGCCTTGAGTGCTCGCAGAGCCATAAATAAAAGCAATCGGGGAGCAAAATCTGAAAAATTAACATCAAACTAAACGAAGTTGAACATCAGTGAGTCGACCGCGCCGAGACAACATCAGCAGAGGCATGAGATAATGTGTTAATGCAAAGTTAACTGTGACCGCCCCCCCCCCCCAAAAAATCCAGAATTTTAAGATTCGAAAGCCGTTAAAAAGCCGCGAAGAGTCCCACGGGACATTTGGTATTGGCTCGGCTCCCAGCGGCTCCCGGCGGGAGGACAGCCGGGGTGATGAATCCTGCACCTGCAGCTTCAGATGCAGTCAAATATTAATGGGACCCTCCCTGGGCACAAAGGTCACCTCTGCCCTCAGAGGCTTCACCGGGCAGGAAGGACACAGAGACGAAACTCAGCAGGAAAAAAACTAAACTTTCCAACAGCTTCAGCTGGGATTCACGTCCTCGCCGAGTCCGTTAGCCCGGCTGTGCAAACAGGGGAAGGACACGTGAAACCCCCCAAAAATAAATTAATTAATTCAAAAAAAAAAAAAAAAAAAAAAAAAAAAACAAAAAAAAG
>JAVQJF010028336.1:0-16183 GCA_036023855.1 Gadopsis marmoratus | reverse complement strand
TCATCCTGGAGTTTTGTGGTACAAAACACTTCCTGCAACCTCTTTGCTTAACCAACATGATGCAGTGTGTTCTGGAGCCTGCACAATGAACACTGGCTTGTAGTCGGAGCCCACTTGGTTAGTATGTGGATGTATGATGTGTGATCTGCTGTACAGATTCATTTACGACGCAAACTCTTGGCTCTGCAGTATGGAGCTGAACGTCCGATAGCTTGTTGTCTTTGTACGATTATTTGGTTTCCAGTTTCAGTGCCAAGTACAGGCTGTTATGTCCCGTGTCAAGGTGTCCGTGTTTGTAGGTGTTTGTGTACTTGTTTGTTTCCGAGTTCTCGTGTGTCAGGTCTTTAGTTCTTTTGTGTCGTGCCCCTGGTCTGTTCCTCTGTGGGTCCAGTGTTTCCCTCCCTGTTGTGGTTCCTTCCTTATTTGGTCCCGTTTCCTGTCTCCCTGATCGTTCAGTGTTGTCACCTGTTCCCCTGTGTTCTATCCCCTCGTTATCGTCTGGTGTATTTAAGTGTGTTTTGTTCTCGGTGTCTTTGTGGCGGCATAGCCAATGTCAACGTGGATGTTCGTGCGTCTTCCGTGTGTTCAGTGGCGCAACATTTTTTCCCTCATCAGTTTGGAGTAAAGCTTACCTTCTAGTAAGTTCACCTTTTGTTTTCAGTCTAATAAAAGACATGTTACTAACCGGCTGTGTGCGATTGGGTCCATCCACCCCTCCACCCACACACAGACCTGACAATATGTATATCAGCTTAAAATGGCATGAAAGATAAATAAGTTCAGTCAAATAAATAAAACTTGAATTTATTTCTTTTGCTCTTTTTACAAATTCTGTATTATTTTTACACTCATTACTTAACTGTATTATTGATTGATGTTTTCAGTTATATTTTTGACTTGTCAGATAACATTTTCCTGCATTTTGTCAGTTTTGTGGCTGCATACTGTTTAACAATTTCTACTTCATTTTGATGTTCAAAAGAGAGGCAAAAATGCACACACCAAAAAAAGGTCCAATTACACTTAAGTTAAATGTTATTAATCTCAGCCAGCAGGGTGGCCTGCATCTGTATTTTTAATACTCATAGCTGATGACAACAGCAACATTACAGCAGCGTGTGACGTAGAAGTGCAACACACCCAGCTAAAGTTAAGGACCTTGGAGACGGACTCGGAGATGAACAGGATTTTCGCCCGGTCACAACTTACAATTAACAGGAAACCATCCGCAGCCTGGTAGAGGGATAGATAAAAAGACATGTTACTACACAAAGATAGATCGATGTATAATCAAATTGGACTAATCGGGGTAGCACATGAGCATCTACCTTGAGCAGAAGATGCCTGAGATCATCATGAGATGGGAGGATGGAAGGCTTGTAGGTGGTGTCTGTAAAGGCGCTGCTTGACCCAGCTGAAAACACACAGCAGACGCAAGCTTTTAGTTACGTTACTGACATTTTAAATGGCCTGGTGGGTTAGGAGGTACCTTTGAGGGCCTTCAGGTGTTGTACAGCCTTTCGCAGCACAGTGAGTTTGTCAAGTTTTCGAACCACGGGCTGACAGGCAGGGATCGTGGCCGACAGCTCGTCAATGAGGTTGTTCATTTTATCCCTCCGCCGCTTCTCAATCTGGCTGTGAGGCTCCCTGTAGTCAGAAATCAGACAGTCAACACCACAGAACTTTCTACCTACTGTATCCATTTTATTATAATTAAATTATGAGTTAATAATACAATTGTGAAAGTCACTGTGGTTTTGAAATAACTGCTCCTATTACACACTAAATGCGCCCAATCAAAGACACAAAGGCTTTTCATGACACAGATAGCACACGTCATTTGATGTCAAAAGTAGAATTACCTCAAGCATTTCATTTTGACTTGCTGATCCTCTCCTTCAGATCTGCAGATAAAGGGATCAAATATCAAATTCTTTGCCAGAATTCTCTCATAAGACAGCATGTGAACAAAGCCAAGAAGCCAGTGTACCTGCTGAGGTCATCATCCATTTGGAAGTCGAGGCTTTGCCTGTAAGATCGAATGTACATATTGTCGGTAATTTAATGTTTAGTCATAAGAATGTACACATTGTACAGTAAACATATTTACGCTGGAGAACAAAAAAGTCAAATGACAATGAGGTGGTTTTCTCTCTTACTGCACATGGATGTCTGACCTCTCCTCCACATCTCCCTTTCGTTTCCTTGGCAGCTCGACAGCTGGCAGCGAGGAGCCTGCTTGGATTGGGGTTTCTTCCTCTGCAGCGGGCTCTGATACATGAAAACAACAATCAAAGTGACGTGGTACACTGTGATTAAATACAGCGACCAGATCTCTGTGGCGCTGACTTGTTGGGTGCTATATTAGCAATTCACCATGAATGAATGCGTAAGAGCTGCTCTGCCACCAGGGTTTGTTGCACATATCGAGCAGAGAATATAAAGAATTCATCACGAAGAGTGGAGCTGATAAGACGCTATTTCTTGTTAAGTACAAGTGCAAATGCAAATTTAGAAAAACGCACAGGTTTTGAATGAAGAAACGGAAGAGAAATATTCGTATAAATCAGCAAGGCCACAACTGGACAGGATAACAGAATGCTAACATGGGAAACTGTGTCAACAACAAAATCAATGCACCTTTAGTAATATGGCTATGTAATATATACATTTGATTAATTGCTGGCAGTGCGAAAAGGTTGTGCATGCACCTGCTTGCAAACATCTCATCATCTCTAAACCACTGCAAGTGATGCACAGCGGTGGTCATTTACTGATTACTGCAGCATGCACAACTGTAGCATCTGGCGACAATAGATCTATGTTCTTGTACAATTAAGTGAACTGATTGTTTGAAATATTCATTAATAATTACAACTAATCAATGTGATGTTTTGTAAGTATTGTTCATAAGTAATCATGGACTTGTTTAAGCCAGTTTGATTTATGTATTCATGATTATTTACATGTCTGCTTTGGATATGGCAGCAAAGAAAGGCCATAGTGGGAGCATGGTCATGTTACTTTAATGCAAAAAAAGTCAGTGAATAGTAAAAACTGTTTAAGAACAGTTTACATAAAGAAAACCAAAGGCTATGGAAGCAAATTAAAGCCATAATAACCTTGATATTATTTAATATGGCTGAACTAATAGCATTGGCAATTTTGAACTTAAAAGAAACATTTAAATGAATTCATGTGGTTTGAATTCTCTGAAATTTCCAGAAGCTCATTAAAAGGTTTTACAATTTTGAAAACTTAAGATTCCATTCAGTCTTGATTACCCGCTGTAGCCCAATTGTTCAAGTTTGATCTTTTCATCTATGAAACTCATTTTAGCATAGCATCAATGTTTGAAGCCATTTTTGACCTCAAAAGCCCGACGCAAACAATCAGGATGACTCATAAATGTATTTGCAGGAGTGGGTGGCAATTATTTTTAAAAGGCCGCTATCTCACTCAGGAATGCTCATCTAACTGTGGGAAAACCGGCATATGCCACTTTTTATGCTGACCCATGCCTGTCACTGCCAGAAGTCTTCTCTTTTGTTTATTTAGTCCCTGATATGGAGTCATCCGTTTCCAGGGAAACTCTCTCTGCACTGGCTGAAGGTTGCCAGTGAATGGCGCCAAACCTCCAGCTGTGCTTGGAGTTTGTCTGTTTTAAACAGGCACATGAGAGTAAATGGGCTTTTGGCTAGGTCTTACCCAACACTTATATAATGCAGTAACAATGACCTACTTCCCTCTCAGGACTCCCATACTTTAACTTGTGACATCCATTTGGGGGGGAAAGCATTGATAAAAGTGAACAAAGCTTTTCAACGTGACTGTTGACCGTGACTGACCCATTTTCTCCTGCTTTTCTCACCAAAGGAGGAAAGGTAATTGATAATAATGGCCAACCTTTCATAATTAACCCATATTTTTCTGCTAGTGTTATACTATAAGCTGGGACACTTACACGGTATTTTTCAAGCTTCAAAGATAATTCTAATATTTACCCTCAACATTTGCACAGTGATACACGAATAACGCTCGACATAAAAAATTATTCCTAAAAAGGAAACCTAGAAATAAACTCTTAGGTCATAGTGAGCCTTTCCACAAAAGACAAAACCGCATAAACAAGGAAGCTTTAACAAACGGGCATAATGTTTACAATCCAATCAGCAGTTGGAGTGGACTTTAATGATACTGACACACATTTCTTTAATGCCACCAGAGGAGTTTAGTAGGTCATCACTGACGCAAAAGTGGAATGTGGGAGGCGAACGCTTGCCAGATCTCCCTTCCACCCACCACAGCTCTCCACCGCTGATGCCGCACAACACGCCGCCACACATTCTTTCCTGTAAACCTTATTAGTCCGGATTGTCTTTCCCCCGCGTACCCGCGTGAGCCCTGCCAGATGACTGGCTACTTGCCATCCAGAAAGCTAGAGTGTCTGTATTGTGAGGTGCTCGGCGGCCGTATAGACGGTCACACTCGAGCCAAGAGCTGCGGTCGTGACAAGAGTGCTGCTGAGAGGCCGAGCCTGCAGGGTAGCAGATGACACACCATATTACAGGGAGGTAGGAACGTAGAACACCACCCATGGTGAAGCTGCACTGGAGTGTAACAAACACAATATGTGCAAGAATACGAGCACGCATGATATGATCTACATGCACTTCGTTGTGGCTGTACATTTTTTTTAACATGTGTATATTTCTACCAAGGTATTTATTTGGCAGAGGAAGGTAGAGTATAGACGACTGCATTTGAATCATAGACATAGTATAGAAATAGCCAGCAACGTCCACTAGAACATCAGTGAAAGCAAAACTTTAATATGATGCAATACAAACCATTACACAGCAATAAAAAACTTTTTTTTTTACCTTCGATAGGAAACATTTCAGTGATAAGGTTTTAACACTAATACTTACATTTAGCACCAGTGCACTTATTGTTCCATTTTAATTCCTGCTTTAACTTGATTAAGTTTTAACCTAGTTGTGAAATACACTTTCATTACAGTATTGACCGGGTTCTAAGCTTGTATAGACAGCAGTCCTGCCGAACATATGTCAAAGTAATAAACATCATAGGGAGATCTACATTTACCCCCCTATAAACAATATTCTAGTGATTTTTTTGTGGGGACTAGAGGTGATAATGAATTTATGGTGACCCTAATAAGCTGAATATATTCTTGGCTAGTATTAATTTATTATTCCAAGATAGTTTCCTAGTGTGTCCATGGAACTGAAAACCCCATAAGCCCTATAGGATTTTTTAACACGAACTCAAGTGGTACCTTGTAGGTATTTCTCAAAGCTCCTTCGGTATTTACCAGAGTTCGGGTTTGATTTTGAGCGGATGCTGTGGCCGCTGACTTCTGAAGGCTCGTCAGCAGACGCTGACACTACCTCCCTCTGCTGCACAGTAGAGGTACTGCTGCTCTACTGATCTACTGACCCAGTTTTGAAAGAAACTGAACGAGAGCGAACACACGAGCCTCGCGGGACCACGTGACAACCTGAGCTCTCCGAGGGTAGTTCGGTGACGGTCAATTAAAAAAATACTTTGGCGTGTTGGTGGAAAAAAAACGGGGGGGTGACCGTGTCAAACGAATAATATGGTTATGTTTAGCATGCGTGCGCGTCCCGTCGGACACGAGCACGCAGAAGCAAAAGATGAATGGACAGGCGGCAGAGCCGTTCGCCGTTCGCCCGTCGGTATTTTAGGATCCGTGGGTCAGTAGGCAGGTGCCACGTTATTTATGCCATTAGCTACTTCCGGTCTGGCTGGTGTTACAGTTAAAAGGTGTAAGTGGCCGCGTGTTGTCACCTCCCCTTAATGTGGCCGTAACGTTTAACAGAACACCTTAAAGGTCTTTATGACCTGCGGGTCGCATTCTACCGTAAACCTACAGCCTAATTAGGCAAAGAAGTTCAAAAGTACTTTTCTGAAATTATATAACCTCTGCTTTCATATCTACCCCCCCAAAGCAAAAGGTGGACAAGAAGCAACAAAAAGGGGGGGGGGGTCCCGTCGGACGCTGATATTAAAAGTAGCGAGCTGAAATGACACGCAGGTGAACACGGTGGACCCGCTCCCCGGGCACCTACCTGTCCTGTCCGCCGCTCCGTCACGGCCGCCGTCCGACATGCCGACAGACTGGAGCCGCTGGAGGCTGCGGAGCCGCCGGCTGGAGCAGTAAGACAGAGGAGAGGAGGGACCTGCGGAGGGACTCGTTGTTGTATAATTGACTTCATTTATTTCTCTCACCCTCCTCCTCCTCCTGCAATTTGTGGGTTTTTTTTTTTTACAAAAGGAGGCGCAGTGGGGGGGGGCACCCATGTCTTTTTAGTAAATACTGAAGAGAGGGAAGAGTTCACACTCGCCTCCTCCTTTTTCGTTCATTCATGTTTCGGCCACCTGGCAGAGTCAGACAGCTGCTGCCGTCCATTCACTCCCTGCAGCCTGGAGATACGAGCAAATAGCAGGGAGACGTCATGTTTCTCTACATGAAGCCGGGTGACATTTTGCCGCCGCAGCAACAGAAAATGCGCTCGGAACAGAAACGGTCATCTGCTGTTAAAAATGTTGTTGTATTCTTTTAGTGGGCTTTGTGCGTGTTCGTTCCACGTCAACAAAGTGTTCGCCGCAGCGCTTATAAATCATGACTCGCTAACGTGCGCCGATACACTGACCCTGACTCGACAGGGCGGCGAGAGACCGAGTCCTCCGGTGTTACGCTCGTTTTGGTGACCTGACAGCGCGGTGCTGCTCTCTCGCTTTCCCCCCAAACAGAGCGGCGATAGGGGAGGAGGTCTCACTCTGTCCGTATTTCCTGGTATACGATCAGCACAATCACACACACACACACGGAATCAACCAGGGTATAAAAAGGACCATATGAAATCCAGGTGTAATTTTCAAGAAAACCTCTTAAAATTACATCTGCTCCTCCCTCACTGAAACCCCACAGGCTGGAAGCTATACAGCAGATATATGTTCATTTCAGAAGTTTTAACTGAAAAGTTAATTGTCAGTGTGTAGTGCAGTGGAGGTTTCACGTGTCCACGTCACACTTTGGCCTACAAACCTTTTCTGATGTCACCAAATCATGTTCATACATAGCCCACACGTGTTAAACAGAGATTTTGGGTGACCGCAGAGAAAACATTTCCCCTTCAGCAGATGAACGTGACAACAGCCGCCACGTGTCAAACTCTGCATAGCGAAGGTCGAGCATCAAAGTGAAGTAATAAGCGGAACACATTGTCATGTTGACATGCAGTTTAGATCCATATATCCAGAATTTGTAGTTATTTGAAGATGCAACATTTTGTCTAGTTCAGTTAAGGCTTTTTGGCTCCATGGCCATGTTATCTACCATATTCATAAGGGGGCCAATGAGTGGGGAAATGTTAGTGTGTTTTACAAAAATATATTTACTGTTAGGATGTGGGTTATGTTACACAATGTCACTGTGTTTAATATATTATATTTAACACAGTGACATTGTATAGGTACATTCTGACTGGGTAAAACATCACCAGAACCCAATGTAGGGCAAAAATGTATCATCCTAACAGTTTTACATTCGCCCCTGGTTCTGTGAGAATGGGCTACTTAAAATATTTTAGGCAATTAGGTTTCCATCTTCGTGAATTTCTCCAACACAGCAGCAATCTCTGTGGAAAACGACGCAAGAAAATAAAAAAAAAAGTACTCAACACAGCTGGTAATTATTCCAATGGCGTCCCAGTTTGAGAGAAAACTCAAAAGTGATGCGTCACCGCCTCCGATGACGATCTTCGGCCCTCACCTACATATTCGAGGCCTTTTGCACGAGACTTCACCGTAAGCGAGAAGGGCCCACGTGCCAGCGAGAAACGTGTTGCCCTGTATGTTATATAACTCGACTGTCACGTGGCCACGGTTGCTCGGTAACCCATTTCAAGCCCGTCGGCGGAGAAAACTCAGCGTCCCTGTGCACGAATAAAGAGAGCGAGGTTCCATTTAAATTGGTTTTTTTGGTCAGACACTCTGGAGTTCACCCGAGCACATTTTTCTTCTTGTTGTTAAGGATGTTTTCTTTCTTTCGTTTGATTTTAAGACGGAAAATGAAGGAAAATATTATTGCAATACATCTTTTATTTTTACTCACCTCCCACGTGCCCAAATTCAAATGCAACGATTGTAAGCCATCCTTTCCCGTCTTTAGGAATGAACTCAATGAATATGTGGATGCCATAAGATATGCAAAGGGCTCCAAAGCTGTGAGGACTGTGCTTTTACAGCAACCTTTGCGACGCTGCAGGACTGATACTGGAGCACCTCTGGCTGACTTTGAGTGAAGGGCCTTGTTTGTTGGCCTTGGATATTTCCTCCCTCTCTCTGACTTTTACCCCTGGGCCGCGTGTTGATGTATCGACTATGCTACTGACTTTAATAAAGTGTAATAAAATAAATTAAATAAAAACACTTGTGGGGCGAAAACCGCCATGAATTCATATAGCTCACACATAATATCTGAAAATTGAGCTCTTTTGCCAGCTTCTCTTATGCGTCACAAACACAAGTGACATTAGTTGGTTTTAAGATTTGGTTTGTTTTTTCAGTGTAAATCTGAAAAACGCTTTTAGATTAAAACTTATTCATATGTCATTTTAACGCCCATTATGTTAACTTATATGGGGTGAAAAAAAAACATTCTAAGCAAATCATAGGCCGTTTAAAACAGTATGCGGTATAAATAGACTTGTTTGTACCCTGGGGTCTGGTTGGTTTCGGGGGCAGTGAGTTAAGAATGTATAGGGCCCAGTCCTACTCCATGTGTGACTTATTTGTGGCTTTGGATCTTGCCAGGTCGTCCTGTCTGTGACCTTTCTGCGTCAGTCGGCGCCGCCCCTGCTTCTCCTGGGAGACCACTGTTTTAAAACTTTTCTTTCCTTCTTACTCAGGACAGAATCTCTCTCTCGCTCGCTCTGCTGGGGCTTGGCCTGCAGTTACATAGCAAGCAAAATATTTCAGACGTCCCAATTTAAAAAAAAAACTTTTAACCTGAGGAAAACAACTTCATATAGGCTACATAAAAAGAGAAAAAAAGCACTTGTGTGTTATCCTTAAGGGTCCATTACCTTTTAATTTAGGTCAGTTTGACACCACCTGTAGCACTGTACCACTACATGTAGCCTACTGAGTAAAGGTTTTGTCATCTTATAAGTGAAATATTCAGCAAATTAAAGATGTGTACACTGAGTTGACCTTCCCCTCTAGTCCAATACAGGCTTGTTAAAGTAGCACATGTGTAGGCTCATGCAAGCACATAAGTCCATTATTCCACACCAGGCTGATGCTGGATGACAAATGGTGCATTAAGAGCTAGAAAAATCTATATTAGGTGCTAGAAAGGCATCTTGTGTCTTAAACTTTCAAACTTTCAAGTGAGGCACAGAATGGGAAATATACTGAACATGTACAAAGAGTAAAAAAAGCCTCTGTCAAAGTCAAGTTGCTGCTTAATGAATAATTAGATATGTTAAGTATTCTTCTGTTTTTGGTCATAACTGGGTCATGACATGGCAGGTTCACCTCTGCGTGAGGTGCGTTCGCAGGCTCTTGCAGTAAGTAGAACCTGGTTGTTTTCGACTTTCTGCTGTAACCTGCTTTCTTAATGCACAACCAGAAACCCGGTGTCGCTAATCGGTGTAAGTGATTAAGAGAAACCCTGTTAACCACAATTGGATTTCTTTTTTTTTGCTGCAGGGGGGGAAAAGCAACTTGATTTCTTGGCCATTCTCACACGTAACCACGTTTGTAACGGTGATGTAGGCTACACGGGGAAACGTGCAGGACGTCTGCTGTGACAGCAGTGCGGCGAGACTAGAGCATGGAAACATCTTTTACATGCAGGTGTGTCCTTGTATCTGAAATAAATCAATGCAAAGCACAGTAAGTAAACGTGTTATTGGGTTATACAGTATGTACGGCGCTAGAAGTTCCAATGCTACGACAGGTAACAAAAAAAATACCTTCAAGTTGTAGCGTCACATCATTAATATGCTATTAAATATATGGTTTGGTTCAAAAGTAGTCTTTTCTTCTGGTTTAAGGGGAAAATATGATCATTGACCAACTGTATAAATGCGGGCTTCCAATACAGGTTATTATAGTGTGTGCCTCGAACACACATTATTAATATTTAGGAAACGCTTATTTCATTTCCCTGCAGTGCCTCTAAGAGCATTTTTAACAACCAACCACCACCTTCTTTTGCATTACACATTAGAATATTTGTGTAACGTGACAAAACCATATATGATATTCGCACCTGCCATATTTTAACATCAGCCGACCTTGGAGATAAAAGGTTTTCCCATGACAGCAATTGTTGAGGCCCATTCATAACATCGTGATGAGCTGAGAAGGCGCTCCTGTGTACTGTGCATTAAGCGCTCCCTCTAGTGGCCTCAGTAAATCACAGCAACAAGCTCTGCTGAGAGGAAACCTGATTGCAGCTTCAGGTTTGACACTGTCAATTCCAAAATAAAAGTAAAAAAAAATAAAAATGAAATAAAATAAAAAAAATCACAGCTTGTTTTTATTTATTTGCTCTATTATAGCTCAGTTTTTGGAAATCCTTATTTTATGCATTTTCTAAATTTTCTTTTTTATTATTCATACTTTTTTTCTTCATTTTTATTAGACAACATTGTGACCATTTTTGAATGGTCCTGGTCATGCCAATAAAGCATTTCACATTAAAAGCCATTTGAATGCCAATGCTAACATGTCCTATTCTTTACTGAGCAGCACCAGGTTACATTTCATAATCAAATCACACAACTGACTTCAGTCAGATTGGGACTGAATGGAATATGCGAACAACCACTTTCTGCTCCTCCTCATCCCCCCAACAACAAAAAATACTTGGGTTTTATTTTATTATTTTAAGCATTTTATCAACATAAAAACTCATCGTGTCTAAATATATTAATGAGCATTTCCTCCCTCACTCCACAGTTTCCTTCAAGTGTCTACGATATGTACACAGCATTACACAAAAAGAATCTCACAACATAATCCTGGCACATGTGTGTGTGTTTTAAAGTGAATACTCGCTTTAATAGCGGGGGGGAATTACATATTAGCCAAGTCACGGGGCAGCTAAAACTAGCTTCGAAATGTTTATGTTTGCGTTTGTGTCAATTGCTTTTTAATACGCTTGATGACCTCTTTGAACGTCAGTGGTGACACTGATCTGGCTAACAGCACTTCGGGCGAGTCAGTGAGCTGGTTTGGTCCATCAGAAATTAATTGTCCAGCTTAACTCGTGATCAAAGCGAGTGGAGAAATTAAGTCAAAATAATTTAGCTCCCTTTAGATAGAGTGGCACAGCAATAGATTTCAAGTCATCTTATACATATATAGAATTGTATGGATCCTAAATACAGTATTTACCCTGCTTTTTCATCTCCTGGACACATCTACTGCAGAAGAAAAAAAGAATAGAGTGTCAGTTTCTCAATTACAACACAGAACATGAAGGTCACACATCACCTCACAACAAAAAGTAGAAAAGTATCTACTTAATGAAAATATCCTCTTTTTTTCCACTCACGATTCATGAACAATCATAACTGTTTGGCTGTGAAACTCTGAATACAGCAGTTGGCCTTTTCCCAGGTTGTGTCGGTGTGTCCCAGTGATTAGACACAACCGGGAATCTGCAGTGGTAGCCATCAACAAAAATCCCCCATCATGCATCTGTCCCACTGTAGTAGCAGTCCTGCAGCCTAGTCTTAGCTTTAAAAGACATTGGTATTTTTATTATGGGGGAAAATACTGGCCAATCAGGGTTGTGTATCTGATGTGCGTCCGATTACTTTTCCAGGCATTTCCGGTCAGTAATTAAAGGGGCACTCCACTGGTTTTTCACATGGTGATCAGCTTACTCATCATGGGGAGTACTACTCAGCCTGTGAATATAGTTGATGTCCTCTGTGGCTCTGGAAGGAAAATTACCCGAATGAGTTTGGGGCGAGTTTGAAAGACATACAGGGTGGGTCTACTGAAAGCTGCTATCAAGTTGCATTAGGGGAAGTGTAGGTTTCACTGGTTTTGGAACTTTAGCCACACTGGATCCTGAAAGTCAAGACATCTCTGCCTCTGCTGCATTCATTTTGACCATGCTTTTTTAAATTTGTCTCTTGCAAGTCTCCAAGCTTTAATGGAAGACATACTAGAACACTGAAGTGCCCCTTTAAACTCTAGGGAAGCCAATTGACATGATAGTTATCAAATTTAAATACACTGAGAATCTGATCAACACCATCAAGAAAAACATGAAAGAAAAAAAAAGAATGCACAAATACACTACACATCAGTCAACCCTAACTCATACATTCCTTATGTTGTTTGCAAACTGCAGTTTTTGTCAGTCTTCATGGTGCGTTCTGGGCCAGTTTTAACGGGACTACCTGGATACATTTCGGCTAAACAGATAAAATAGAAGAAGAAAGACTGGCACAGGTGTAATACACCTGTGCCAGTCTGCACAACCACTTATATTCTCTATTGATTCCTCAGAAATAGCACCAGAAACAGTTTCGTATGGGATTCCTGTGATGGCTACAGCTAAACTCCATCATTGTAAAGTCCTCAGTATTTGTCCTATCCCTGTATGCACATTTATAGCTTTTCTTGCATTTTGACACTTAACAGACCCACCAACTAAGATCGGTCTCTGAACACCAGTGTAGATGCATATGGCAAATTATTCCATAGCCAAGTTGATCGCTCTTGGGTCTCCCTCGTATTTTTAAAAAAAAGGTAGTTTTAAGTTAAGTGCATTAAGCGACAGCTACGTCTGAATTTGTGTTCAGATCACGACATGTAATGGTCAGAGTTCTTTGGTAACTATTTTTAGCGCTGTGTCTAGTCCCAACTCTGAGCCAATGTGATGGTTAAATGGTTTGTTTTGTTGAGAAAGACAGGTATTAGCTTTTTATGATGTTGAGAAAGAAATAACATTAAAACACATCCAATGGATACTTAATCCAAAATGAACAGAGACATTTAAGAACCTCTAAGACAAAATTTTTTTAAAAAAAAATACATGTCTAAAGATATCCACCATGTTAAAATATTCTTATTTCGTTTCTCATATCTATTTTAGTAGAATCTTAACCTGACAGACACTTGGTTCATTGTGTTTGCCTTGACGCATTATGTTTTTAGGAGCCCCTTGTTTTATTATCTAACCAATAAAAGTTTTCTATACTGCCTTTGCTTCATCCCTGTTCTAATCCCTCACATATGATGCATCACTCTGCAGACATACTAAATATGACTCACTCAGCTTGCTGAGACAGCTGTTACGTTCTCACATGTGTAAAGCCTTCCCTTTCAGTTTTACCTGTTGCTACTTTTCCCCCTTCAACCAGCTTCAATATTATTTCTAATAGTAATTAAAACCTTCCGAATAGTCTCCCCGATAATGTTGCTAAAATATCCGGTTAAATATTTATCAGCTGTTTAAAAAAAAGGCACTTTGCATGTTTTGGCCCTCAAAGAAGGAAGCGTTTGGCCCCGGGGCTCACTAGAATTCAAATCGGGGGAAACGTCAATTACTGTAGCGCTGATCTGGACAAAGCAACTGGCCTTTAAAAAGGGAAGTAACACACTCAGGAATCAGTTTGGTGTACGTGAATGGGCAACACTCCACAGTAACCAATGTCAAGCACAGGGTAAACTACATTCAGAGGTTTCCTGGCACCAAGTGGTTCCTCGGTGAGAGAAGCAGTAGCGCTGAGGCAATGCCACAGGAAGGGTTTGCCCACAGAGCTGACACAAAGTCGCGCTGTGTATCACCACCACCACCGTCAGGGTTAGAAGGAGGAGTCCAGCATGATTTGAATTTCTGCTCATTCGTTTTGTTTTCTCTCCCTTTAAATGCTAATTGTTGGTGAAAACAACTAGACATGTTCAATTCAAATCTACTCCACCACTGTGAATAAGAGGCAAACGATAATTCTACAACTATTACGATGAAAAATGTTTACACTTTGAAAGAACTTTTTCCTGTAAATGTACTGCTACACTTGTTAGAGAACCTGACTCTAGCAGCTCTGTGCTAACATCAGCATAACAACTTCCACAGACAACGTTAAGATGTCAATGTAAACCAGGTTTAAGGTTTACCATGTTCAAAACCTTAGTTCAGCTTGCTAGCATGCTAAAATTTGCACTATACATAATAGTGTATAGCTTGCGATGGAATAGCGCTGGATACAGTATAGTACTGTATCCAAGTACAGCTAAGGTTGACGGAAATGTCATTAGGTTTAGGGGGATTTGGTCAACTGGACATTTGACCTAGATGACGATTTAAGGGATCCCCCAAGTGATTACAATTCATCCTGAGGGGGGACATCATATGCCTACCATATTCCATCGCAAGCCATCCAATAGTTGATATTTCTTACTGGACCAAAACGGTATCCTGACATTGCCATCCCTAGAGCGACACCGCTCCCATGGCTAGGAATGTGTCTACAAGCCTATGGTCTATATACGATGCTGTCACCAATCACATTCTAAACTTCCCTCCCATTGTCTCAGACAATTGTGATAATAACGGCGCTTCCATTGGGGTCCACTAGCATTTTGCTAACTAGTCACTTTGCAACCAACAAGTTGCACAACCGCAACCTCTCTCCTGACAGGGCTGATGTTGAGGCTGCAACAGGGTCCTGTTAAATGCAATCCAGTCGAGTCAGCAGATAAACCCAAACAGGATGCGTCTGCCAGCTAAAAAGAAATTGAAATTAAATATTTTTTCCACGCGTTAAGGTTTTAAAATGGATGCTATCTTCATCAGTGGGAGTCATTCTTAAAATACATAGCAGAAAGTGAGCCAAAACCCTGGAAATCACGCTGGAACTTTCCTTTAAAATAAAAAGGTACAACAGTGCGGGCGACAGCGAGGGAGGGACACCTGTTTGAGCTGGACTACAGTGTATAGAGCTCCAGTATTACAAATTCTGTTTGCAGCAGAGCTAATTTAGCCACCAGTGTAGAAACTATCGCTGTGAAGATGTGGAAGCAGTGATTTGTAATCCATCCTCATTCAACTTTGGGTGATACAAAACCCGCTCCAGAAGCAATATGCTGCTGAACATGCAGATATGCTGATTTAGTGTCCTAGTTATGGAGCTTGACTGAGCTATGGCTAAAGACATTATGTGTATTCGATATAAACAACCGAGGTAATGCGGTAACGCTCCTTAATATTCCGAGCTCCTGGCGTTCTTGCGGCGGCTGAGCAGGCCTAAATAACTTGTGTTGAGGGTTAGATTTATACTGAGAGGCTGACAGCGCCAGCAGGGGCTCTGCGGCCCGACCCTGTGTCCGTAAACGTCCGTTTGTTGTCCCCCGTTTCAGCGTGTCAGGCCTTCCCCGCCTTCATGTATGTGGGGATGGTGCCTCGCTGAGTCAGACCCTCAAAGCGTTTGTATGTGTAGTTGAGAAACACCCAGTCCTTCGACTTGAAGTCGGGCTCCGTTGCACTGGCTGTGAATGAATGCAAAACAAAAGGAGGTGTCATTTTAATTGCCACTTGAGGGCACTACAGATCACACAATGTAAATGAGAAGTCACCTTAAAACCTTGATAATATTAACCCTCTTGAACCCAAATAGACAAAGAAGCTAGCACAATCTTTAGCCGTACCTGGCTGAAGGATGTCCGATTCGGGGAAGTCGTCAAAGTTTGAGGTGTCATCGATACTCTTGATTTCAATAGAGATGGCTGCTGGCCGCTCCCTTAGGAGAACACAGACAAAAGAAGAATTAAATCCTCAACATGGGCGCCTTTCCATTTAAGCTGAAAAATGGCACTTTCCTGAAACTGCTTTGTGCATAATCAGGATTTCCTTGCACAAATTACCATTCGTGCAAGGAGAGCCCTATTCAGACATCGAATATGTGACATCGCTGGCTTTATCTATAGGCCTTTACAATCCGGGGGGTGTGTTTTTTCCATGTGATTAATTTGCATGTCAATTTATTTTTTTCAAACGGTCGTTTTTTTTTCGAGTAATTTAATGCAGGAAGAAAACAATTTTTTTTTGGGGGGGAAAAAGGTTTTTATAATATATAACATTGCAACAGTTTGGATGGTC
>JAVQJF010028332.1:0-37246 GCA_036023855.1 Gadopsis marmoratus | reverse complement strand
ATCACATTATCTATCTATCTATCTATCTATCTATCTATCTATCTATCTATCTAGATATCTAGATATCTATATATATATAGAAATATATATCTATATATATATATATTAGCACTGATAATGGAAACACAGGGAAACGGCTTGCCTGGCTCTGTTCAAAGGTAAATTCAAAACCCAAAGTGTAAAACTAGCAAGTTATGGATTTAATAGGGATTATGAGTTGGTCTAGCTGTTTCTTTTCCCTGCCGCTAGTCTTTATGCTACGCTAAGCTAACCAGCTGCTAGGTGTAGCTTCATATGTGCCATACAGACACATGAGGGGTCCATCAATCTTCTTATCTACTTTTTTTTAAGAAAACAAATAAGTGAGTTTCCCAAAAATATTGGTGTTTCTTTAATAGAAAATTAGCACCGTAGCACAAATGTACAGTTGGTATCATTCATACTTTGCAGTCAGACACTACAGTAAATGACATGGCCAATCACATGAAAATAACATTCATTCATTTTTGAATGAATGTTGAATTTTTTTTGTTTATTGCCCTCTTTGTACTGTCCTCACAAGACCTCATGTGTATTTGACCATGTCTCCTACCGACAGGCTTCCTCATAACCATGAGCTGCTATGTGTATCCACAGAGGGAGAGAACCTAGTATTCTTTCTGTGTATCCACAGAAAGAATATTAGGCTTTGGACCAGTGCCCTATTTAAGAGAGGACAGAGGTCATAAAGGTCTGACAGGTAAGGTTCAAAAGGACTTCAAAACAAAGCAGGTAAACACAAGAAATGTTGGTTTACAATCTTATAGGGGTCTATTTTAGAGTTTACTGTAAACCAATTTAGGTCATCAACTTATCCTGATTAAGATAAGATTGATCCTATCTATCTTAATGACTCACTGTCAACATTAATCTATTTTGCGGTTATATGTATGCATAACTGCATACAGGCAAAATGAGCCTTGGAAAATAATGACGTGTAAAAAACACCTGTTGTCACACACACATACACTCTGTTCCTCCACCGTTATTATAAAAGCTTGGTGTCATGGATTTGATGTCTCTTATAATTTTTCCAATAAATGTTATATTTAATCTAAAGTGTTGTCCTCATCTTTTTAAGAGATGGGCCACAGAATCCACAGTCATTGTCCTGTGTGAAAATACATTATTATTTTAATCTGAAATTAAAATGAGGCTTCAGCAGTCTGCGGAAGTCTTTTTAGTAAGGAAACACAAATAAATAAATAAGTCCGTGGTAGTTTCACTCTGTTGATGGTAAAGCAATGGATAGGCGACGAGTAGATGTAGAACCTAATCGTTTGACTGCTTCAGGAGGCAGGTTTTGTCCCTGTCCTTGATCAGCAAGTGTCCTAATTAGTAGGTACTGATGAGCTTGGGGAGGCCAAGTCAGGACATTTGCATAAACGGATGTCTAATTAGACCTGCAGTCAGCCAGCTTCTTTGTCCGCAACATTTCAATTCAGTGATTTAAATAAATGATTTGCTGTTTTACTGTAATTTTTGAACAAGTAAGAACCCTTTGTCACTTTGGTTCTACATGGAGCTAATTACTGGAAGAAAGATTCAGCTTCCACATCAGCGTAAACATGTACAGTAGAACTGATTTTGTGCCCCATAGTGCATGTTTTGGATTAGCAAGCTACAGAAAACTGGCCACAAGTGATATCCATCATGTTGTTAAGGTCAGCATGCTTAATGTAGATTTGTGAATCCAGAGGAAATGACAGGAACACCAGACACATCAGGGTCATCAAAGTGTGCACACGTGACTTACACCTTCACTCTTGCAGGAGGAGGTGATCATTAGGACAGCAAATGGGTGCATGGTTTCTGCCTTATCATTGGTAGGTAACGCAAGGAGCCCCAAGGGCCTTCACTCATTGCCAACTGTGTTCTCAGGGGATGAATAGACGGACCTTGAAGATGTGCTCTATTCCCTATATCACATGTCTGCAAACTGGTTCTATCTGGTAAATGGAGACACTGGCCTGACCTCTTCAGATATCCCATATGGCGTGTTATACAAGACTTTATGATGTATAAGCTGAAGACAAAGTGCAATAGTTGTTTTGGTGGAGAGCGTACCCATGTGTGCTCTTTGTACTGAAGGCTTCTCAGATATCAGAGTTGTGTGCTGAAATTACACCATAAGTACCCTCATTTTGGGCTGACCGTATTTTTATCATTTTATTCATCAAAGTGAAGATTGACCAGACGTTTTCTCCATCAGTTGCTAAAAAGAGAAAGAAAGGAATTCATGTTTTTTGTCTAGATGATCTATGGCGACCACTGATACAACAGCAACGTGTCAAAACAAAGCGCAAAATTGAATGAACTAGAAGACAAGAAAACTAAACCTGGCTATGAAATACAGTGTTGTTAATTTAAGGTCACAAATTCTACATGGACTGTAATTCCAATATATCAGAAAACCCTTTCCAAATTACAATGACAAGATGCAGTTTAAGAATGTAATAAAAGCTTCCCCGGTGTATGAAAAGCTCACTTTTACCAAGCAAGTCTTGACTGCTGTAGCCATCAATGATGTATGAGATGCCCAAAACACACGTATAACCTAATAAAATGTAAAGAACTGGTGTGGCTACAACTGAATGTAAGAGCTCATTTTGCTTTTTGTTGCCATGTCTTTATGCCCTTGATGAAGAATAATACAGAATAGCAGGAAGAATCAGCTTATCCATGGACCATTGCTGCGTACCATCGATATCTGCCGCTTCATTCTGATTGGCTGACAGCCAGCGGCCGCTGCCAATAGTTTGATATGACCAAACAGAAACTGCAGCAGCAGAAAATGGATAATGAGGTGAGCCACAGTTGGAGTTCAAATAAATTCTAGCAAAAAAAAAGTATTATTATTTATCACTTAAAAAACAAGGAATCCAGGGAGGATTAAACCTTGAGGGCTACATGAAGCATAATCGAAAGTAAAAGCTTAGATGAACTTGTGTGTCAAGGTAGATCACGTGAAACAACAGATGCTATAGATGTGTAGCAGGATTCACTCCTGAATTTGTGGTAAAAACTTCCACGAAGGAAAGGGTCAGAGGCAGATGACTCTGAAACTCAGGATTAGGCCTGGAGAGAAATGTATCCTATTTCTTTTGTATTTTCAGAATTAAGCGTTTGCTTCTTGCTTCTGAGTCTGATTATTGCCAGAGCAAAACACTTCTGCTGAACATGTCAAACCCAATTCATTTAAAGTGCGGAACTTTTGTCTCCCACTTCTGGCAGTGAGAGTGATTACAGAAACGTTGTCGATGCGTGCTCATGGCGTATTACTGCAGGGGAGCATGCTCACATTTCCACAGTTCCAATAAAATAATCCATTATCCAAGATCAGTAAGGCCACATCCTGTCTCTCCTCAGTCCCTGCTCTCCTTTCAGCCTCTCCAACCAGGAAAAGCTTTTTGACAGTAATCCTTCTTCTGAACGCAGAGTTTCTTTTTTATCTGGAGCATCAGAAACTTTTCTTGGAGCTTCTAAGGTTTTTCCTCCATACGCCTAGTTGCTGTAGCTACTACCCTCACCTCTGGCAGACCAGAGCCATGGAGAGAGAACTCTCTAAATTCTGCTTGAATGATATGACCATCAAGCATGTTGAACTTCTGCTCACGCGAAGCTCTCTCTACATGGCTCTGGTTTTACTACCAGTGCACCACACACACCAGGTTTAACAACTCCGGTATACTGTGAAATACAGAGAGATTTATCTGCATGTGATAGGCATCATCAGCACTGTGCAAACTCATCTGTCATGGGCTTGAATGTAATATGGGAGTCCCGCGCTCTAGTTTTAAGCCAATATTTTCCATTTGGCTCTTGCTAAATCTGATGTTTGGATTTGGAATGAGTTGATAAAATATTATTGGCTAAGTGTAATCCTTGGTTTGAATATGCTGACAGTGTACACGATTCAGTCCAGGGTAGATTGTTGCTTGGTCTGGGACATTCAGCAGCCAAAGAGCCAGACATTTTTCTCAGACGTTTATAGAGATCAACAACAGAGCTAAAATGGGAGAGAATACTGGATTTACATTCATCAGGTGTAAAGAAACACAACTCCAGATAAATGCTAAAGTTGATCTGTGTCTGCTGGATGTGTAAATACATATTACTACCACATTAGCCATAACGACCAATACACTGATTCCAACATCAGCCCACTTACACCAGTCTGACAATTGATTTCTACATATGTATAAATTCTTATCTCATACTGTATGTTGGTAAATGACATCACTTACAGTAAGTGCAGAATGAACTTTAATATGTAACACCTGATCTTGTGCTCAGGAGATACTTGCTGTCATTCCACAGTATCTCTACTATGATTAATCTTGGTTGTGCCGGCGTCTTTTGAAATCCTGCATTGTCTTAGTATTGGATTTCACCAGGCACTCTCCATTAGCTCTGCTTTGGATTTCTTCCAGAGGATCTTTTCTAAAGAAAGTCCCTGAGGTCTGGCCCTGCTTTGCTTCTTCCTCTTCAAAGCACATGTAATCTTCCATCCAATAAAGCGCTTTTGGAGGTGTGGCTGCAGAATTGATTTTCTTCCAAAGCTCTTTGACAACCATCCGTCTACTTAAAACCACCTACCATCACTTTTCTAATGTAATGTAGTGTAGTGTGTTTCATTAACTCTCATCCTGTGTTGAAAGAGTTAATATGATAAACATCGCTAATGACTTCTACAGAAGGCAGATAATGTTGTTTAGACTATAAGGAGGAGGTTCATACGTTTTTGTTTTTCCAGTAAAGAGCTGCTGACGGACACAGTCAGCAATGTCAGCTGATGTTACTGCGTGTTCTACACTCACGGGTTATTGGATTTCCTGTTCACTTGTGAGCAGATGTGTTCGCGTAGGGCCACTTTTTTTTTATGTGAAACCGCAATATGACAGAATCGGATTAATTCAATTAATTCAGGGAAAAATCTGTGTTCAAAAGAAGATTCACCTTACTTAGTTTGATCTGCTTGCCTGCCTTCAGTTGCGCTCAGCTGTTTTTGTTATTTACTCACTAATTGACTTACTTGCTCATTCTAACTGGGCTGCTGCTGTTGGTGCAGTTTGGCCTGTTTCCACTAATAACACCACCACCCAGGATCTGCATCTCTAATTATTCATCCAGTCCCCAACTGTTCCCACTTAGGCTTTACAAATTGATTAGCAGCTGTCAGTCGAAGTTTTTCGGAACATTACACTATTGCAGCCACCACAATAGTTGAATATTAAACTCAACCAAGCCACCAACCAAATGCTGGTAAAATATGAAAGAGGCTTGTACATTTCAGACACAAAATAATGATTTGCTATTGAGTCATTGGCTGGAAGATGTTCACATTTTAAAAGGTTAATTCCTTTTAAAACCCCGCTAGTAACAATCAAAATGGGCATTCATCTCCCACTGTATTGACATAGCAGCACAGGTTTCAGAGGTGAATCTCAAAACCAATACAGACACCACTAGGGGTAAATGAGAAAATAAGTTATTTTTGGGGCTTACCTGCCCCTTTTAAGATAGTTTTTCAAATCAACACCGTTTCTTTTTACAGTATCAATAATCAGAAATGGTTCCCTCCATGGAAAATTAAGGCATAGGTGGGTCTTGCGTTGTTTTCTGGACAGATCAATAATACACATGGTGGTTGCTGCCTACTTGACCCACCAAAGTTGGATTTTGTGGCTTAACTGACAGCATGGCAGTGAGCAGTAAACCCAGCTCCTCAGAGACCTTTCACTGACTTCACAGATGCTATAGCCATATGTTTCTCCAGAAAGGGGTTATAAATCAACTGCCACCTCACTATCACTATATCACTGAATATAATGAACTTCCTACCTGTATCTTAAACAGTATTTGACTAACCCATACCCTTAAAAATAAAAAGCAATAAGTGTTTTTGTACTGTTTCCTATCTCTTCCAGCTTCCTCTTGGTCTTCTCCTGTCTCATACTTTCAGTCTTTGCCACCATCAGAGAGTTCAAAAATAGCTCGGAGAGTGCCTTGTACATCCTGGTAGGTATAACTTCATTTGCTGTGAACCTACACTGCATATACCTTCATGTCACATGGTTAATTGCACAATTTTGGTTTGCTCCACAGGAAATTGTGACCATCGTGGTGTTTGGAGTGGAGTACATTGTAAGAATATGGGCTGCTGGCTGCTGCTGTCGATACAGAGGATGGAGAGGGAGGCTAAAATTTGCCAGAAAGCCTTTCTGTGTCATAGGTGAGAAAACAGTGTCTGCTTATGGCTTGTTGGCTGTCATTTCTCTCACCTTGCTCTCTCAGAAAAACATAAGGCAGTCAGGCACATTACTGTGTTTTTCCATTCCTTCCATTTTCAAGTGTCCCAGGCTTTGAATGAGGATATGATCTACCATATGATATACCATCTTATTTCTCCAGAAAACTTATCCTTATTGTGCACAGTAAAGTGTTGTTAATTCAGTCTGATTTGATCAAGGGTATACTATCTCTGGCTTCCCCTGTTTCCAAGCGTGCGTAGAATACTATGATTGTGTGGTCTTTCACTCTCTCTCTCGCTCTCTCCAGACATTATGGTGCTGATTGCCTCAGTGTCTGTACTGGCAGCTGGATCTCAGGGCAATGTTTTTGCCACCTCGGCCATCAGGAGTCTGAGATTCCTGCAGATCCTGCGCATGCTACGCATGGACCGCCGTGGAGGCACCTGGAAGTTGCTCGGATCTGTAGTTTACGCCCACAGCAAGGTAATCCTGACATCATTTCCTAATTTTTCTGTAGGGCCTGACTAGGAGTTGCTTAACCGCACCTGGTTAGACGGTGGGTATTATTAGCCAGCCATATGTTGAGATTAAAATAATAACTGACATGCAGTTCAGTCAAATTACCTACAATAAAATTTCCACAGGCAATGAAGTCAGAGGTTTTTTGACCAAAATATTTGGTAGAATAACAAATAACAAATATTTGACCTGACAGATTTAATTATTGTTTTACCCTGAAAACATGCAGAGGAGAGGAAAGTACTTTTTTCAGCCCTGAGTAATATCAGTACAGCCTCAACAACCTCCATAAATAAGCTAGGGCAGCCCATATGTTGCATGAGAGGCAAAACCCAGGGTTAAAAAAAAATATTTTTAAAAGTGAGGGGGGCATTCCCAATGGAGATTATATAATGTTATATTAGTGCAAATTTTCTGTATGGATATGCCACACAAAAAGAAAAGATGGACTGCTGTCATTTTGCTTCTTCAAGACTTCTTTATCAAACTAGCAATATGTCTTGTCACTACAGTTATCTGCTTCTTTATCAGTGCTCTCTTTCCCTGCAATCATATCATCTGTTATTAAATAGATTTAGATGACTTCTGGCCACATAAAGAACTGAAGAATTGTTAGCCAACAAGGTTCAGGTATCAGGTACAGATATAGGGTAACAGGTTTTAGTCCCCTGCACGGGTTTAACTAGTATTACTAGTATTAAGTATTAAGTCTAGTATTAAGTCTAAGCCAAGTCTAAGCCAAGTGAAGAGAAAAATGAGACAGAGGAATTGAATTCCAGTGTGAAGAAGAAAATGTTACTCACAGTAGACAACATCACATGGGTTTTGAACCACAGGGGTTGAAGCTAAAAGTGCTGCAGCTCTTTATTTTCAATGACACATTATCCAAGTAATTCTACCATGGTGAGGAAACATATTTCTCTATTTTAATGAGCTTTGGAATAGAATGATTTGTTTGCACTAATAAAATGTGGGAAATGTGCAACTGTGTGTGTGAGTGTGTGTTGGTGTGTGATGTGGTGAGGAGGAGATTGGGCGGTGTGTGCAGCAAGTGTGGAGTCGAGGGAAATAAAGGCGTTTATGAAATACGTGGTTTTCCACAGAGGGCATGCAACTCACACAATCATGTCCAATGTTATTACAGAATGGTCATTTAAAAATAAAATCAATTTACAGAGATTACATCACCACTTTGCAAGGCATCCTAGATGACACTTTATTAATTTAGATTCCCTTATGCTCAATGTACTGGTTCTCTCTGTAGGAGCTCATCACAGCGTGGTACATAGGCTTCCTGTGTCTCATCCTGGCTTCATTCCTGGTCTACTCTGTGGAGAAGGAGTCAAATGATGAGTTTGAGACCTATGCTGATGCTCTTTGGTGGGGACTGGTAAGACTAAACTGAAAAACAAGGTTCTGCAAAATCCACTTTGCATTCTCTGATGTTACGATGCTAATTTTATTTCCAGTTTCCTCCCACTTCTGTCACAAAATGTCTACAACTTGGACCACACCTCTCAAATCAAGCAGCGACTTTGATGTATCTTTTCACCAGATCACTCTCACCACCATCGGTTATGGTGACAAGGTTCCCAAGACCTGGAATGGACGCTTGCTGGCAGCCACATTCAGCATGATTGGGGTGGCCTTCTTTGCGCTTCCTGCTGTAAGTGTGAGGGCTCGTCAGTAGTACTTTGAACCCAGTAATGCAGAAGAGAAACCTTAAAGGGCTGATTTTCAAGAGCTTTATTTGTGTTCTTTTAGCCTCTATCCATCATGGTGTTAAGCACTCATTGATGTGGTGTTACTGCTCTGCACCTCCCTCAGAAACAGTGTCTCCAGTTCCATGATGTGTTCTTCCTTTGAATTTCTCATTTTATGTTCTGTTCATCGCCCATCATGCCAACTTTCTTTAAAGCTGCTCTAATCGAAATTCCTGTTAACAGTGGATTAAATGACTATGTGGCGTGTTGCTCATAGTGATGAACCAACAGAGAATCTTTTCCGCATTTCAGCTACCTAATAAGTGTTTATTAGTCTTTATGAATCTTACTTTAGTCACTCAGAAAAGAAAGCACTAAGTGAGCCAGTGTGTTGCATTACATTTGTTGTCTGTGGTACTCAGACTGCAGAAGTGAACTAAAAGCTTCCTCTGAATCCACAAAGCCTCAGCTTTTCCAACCTTTACATTCAGAAAGCTCTTGTGATGTTGCAACACATGCATTTGTCAGTTGCTGTTAAATAATATTTGTTTCACCAGAGCAGCTTTGAAGATGTCAAACTCAGCTGTAAGCTTTGAGTAAGCAGCTAAGACCTGTTCGGTCTATCACACAAAGAAAACTGTGGATTGCTATATCAGCACTCAGTCACTACTTTTGCCACATTGACTTCTGATGTGTGTGGAGGAAATCAGCATTCTCTCCTACATTCCTATTACCTCGAGGCTTTGCAGACGCATGATATTAGTTTGTTATATTATGCATTTACTATACTGTATATTTTCTTGCTGGGATCTGCAAGGTGTTGGAGGAGACAGCAGGCTGTTGTTGCAATTCCAACTCCTGGCCAGTAGAGGTCAATAAAGGTCACTGATTATGGGCTCTCTGTGTCACTCTGATTCTGTATAGGGCATCCTGGGTTCTGGCTTTGCCCTTAAAGTCCAAGAGCAACACAGGCAGAAACATTTTGAGAAGAGACGTAACCCTGCAGCAGGTCTCATCCAGGTATGCATCTAAGAAAAAGACAGCAATAATCTCTGCTTTGTGCTCCTGACAAAAAGGTAAAAATCCTTGATTTGTTTGTCCATCCAGGCTGCTTGGAGGTTTTATGCTACGAACCTTTCCCGTACAGATCTGCTGTACACTTGGGATTTCTACGAGCAAACCGTAGCTGTTCCAATGTACAGGTAAGTGATATCTCTTAAGTCTCTGAATAATGCTGTACATTATTTTGCATTTTCAAAAAATACAACTGTTTTGCCATATCACATTCTGCAATCTCTCTTAAAACTGGCAAGCCAAGTGGAAAACTGAACCTACAGTACAGAGTATCCTCATCTTATTGTATTCCAAACTCCCTTGTGGAACGAGATACTACTGTCTCTGGAGAAGAATCACACACTGGTGTGACTTTTCATTTTTGTTTTAATAAGGATATTTTTTGCAGTGGATGCCTGGTGTCTTGGCAGTGACAGCAGACCTTCTTTGAAATGCTGCTCAAAAGGCAAACACTGCCAGTGGCTACTTTGCAAAATTAACCACCTGTATTGCTGTCCAGTTGTATGAATCAGCAAATAAGCTGCCGTGCTTGACTTTCACAATTCATAGCTCTGCCTTTATGAGTCTAGAAGCAGAAGAGCTCTGCTTGTCTGTTATTTTGAATTGGCTTCATGTTCGCTTCATTTCTGATTTGAGGCGAAAAGGTGATGGCGAGCAGAATAGATAACTTGCCAAACTAAGTGGAATTAGCTTTAAAGTGCCTAATGGTGAGCTTTAACCTTTCAACGCTGAGTTAGTGAAACTGTCTAGACAGAATGACACAATGCTCTTTGTCTTTCACAGACTTATTCCACCTCTGAATCAGCTGGACCTGCTGAGGAATCTGAAGGGAAAGTCATTCAGGTATCAAGAGTGGCAAAGCTGATGATGATAATCTCATGATGATGAGGTTACCAGGATGCTAATAATGGGGATGATATTGATGCTAATAATAATTATTAACGCTGAAGCAATAATCTTTAAATAAAAAAAGACAGATTTGAAAAATGAATTTCCATGTTAAAGCTACACTAATCAACATTATTATATTAACAATGCTCAAATAACTATGTGTACTGTTGTTGGGTCTTGGGAGGATTTATTTA
Organism: Gadopsis marmoratus; assembly: GCA_036023855.1. Classification (NCBI taxonomy): domain Eukaryota; kingdom Metazoa; phylum Chordata; class Actinopteri; order Centrarchiformes; family Percichthyidae; genus Gadopsis; species Gadopsis marmoratus. The sequence goes on along the minus strand of JAVQJF010028332.1, from coordinate 26,572 downwards.
TCACTAAGCATTTCAACTGTACCAGCTACTAAGAGGCAATAACATAAACTGAAAATCTTGACAACAAAAGAAAAAAAAAAACAAGAAAAGGATGCAAGCCATATGCCCCTGTGTCACGGCTGGTGCTAGCAGGGTACAAGGTACAAGGCTTATGGGATGGTGACGCAGGCAAAGGTCAAAACCAGAGAAGGCAGTCCAAACAGGTAAATAAATCCAACAAGGAGTAGGCAAGTAGATCAACCATCCAATAAACAAGCAAAGTCCAAGACAGGCACGTAACAGCTACAATGGAAAGACAGGAAATATAGGCTAGAGCACTAGACATGTAGCATATAGCAACTCACGACAAGAGTTCTAGGAATGAGGAACTGTGGAGCAAACTGAGACACGCTGAACCCCAGCACTCATTGTCCACCACTGTCTCAACATGGTCTCATCTACTTCTGCTCTCTCTCTCCTCTGCCCTCAGATTGGCTGACAAAACACAAATGGCAACCTGTGACCATGATACTGGTGAACCTATTGGAAAATTTAGAAAGCTGAGGCGAGCAACTGATTTTCTGAGGAGTTGGTTAAGTTAATGCCAAACATTTCAGCTTGTTGTGGAGTTAAAGCTTAAAAGCAGCTTTAATCATTTTTTTATAGTAACAATTATTAAATACTGTATATTAAATACATAGTAACAAACTCACAGAGAATTATCACCTGACTCTGGAGTTCCTCTCAGCTCTACAGAGCGTCATATCGTCTTTCATGGTTTTGGTTTTCAGGCCCGATACTTTACCGTTTTGCTCCACTCTCTTAGCGCCATTTTTGGATGCAGCAGATGGCTATTTTCAACGAAAATACAGCTCTGGAAAGAATTAAGAGACCACTCCAAATTTTCCAAAGTTCATTTTACTCAAACACATAGCTATAAATGGTAAAACCAGAGAACTGATAATTTTGCAGTGGTCTCTTAAGTTTTTCAAGAGCTGTAGTTCTGATACACCTGTACACTACCTGCTCAGCAACAAACGTCAGACAGACAAAGTAAGAGGATTAAATGTATTGTTTGTCACACCTTATATTGCAGCAGCACAGCTTTTACCATCCAGCAGCTGGACTTTAATATTTCTCTCAGACATATTCGCTGTGGCTTGACAAATGATTGTCAATGCGAATCCAACTCAACCCTAACTGTATCACACTGTATGTTATACAATGACATCGCTCCATGTTGATTTTGACATGCAACGTGATACACGACTGACATGCGCTGTGTAACAGTTGGTGTTTTCTCTCCTCACAGGAAGGAGTCTCAGACAGAAACCTCTCCCAGGTCTGTGATCTGATTGGTTTTTTATCTCTCTTCACCTTCCTTTGGCTTCTCTTGAATTCTGCTCTTAGCTGCTGCTGAGACACTCTTCTTGGGGGAGTGTGTGTACAGTATATCTGTGTGTGTGTGTGTGTGTGTTTGTATGCTGGGGGTTATTGTACATCCTGCGTGTCAGACATGGACATGGCCGTGTGTTAAGTTCCTCCTTCAAGAACAGTCATGCTACATTTGCTCACATGATGCTCAAAGATCAGCTCACGTTGGCCTCACTCCCAACTGGCAGCTTTATTAAATATTCACCAATAAGCTGTTCTTTGACCTTGGAAAAAAGTGATTTTGAACACTTTTAGAGCCTTGCTTGAGTTTTATCACACTGTTTTTGACAAAAGAAACAAGTGTAATTGTTGATAATGTAGTAACACTTTATCATGACATAGTTTACTTTATAATCCATTTGCATATTTTCCTTTGTACTATGATATGAAAAGTCTGCCCTAAAACATCATTAGAAAGAAGTTACTGTCAGGCATTTAAATTCACACATGGAAAAATAACAAAAGGCAAAAACATTCAGCTATTTATAAGTGTTACTTTATGACATGATGGACAAGCAAGTTGCAAATGAATTATCAATTATAGTTACAATAAAGTGTTACTGGCATCACAGTATGGCACACTCTGCTGTTTTTGTGACTGTATCCACTGCTATTTTATCTTTTTGTGTCTCCTCTACTGCCCACCACTCCAGTAATGAAAATGCACACAAAGACAGACTTTGCGGGTGCTGCCCGAGAACTATTAGGTATAGTTGCTGCACAGATACTAACATCTGCACTGCAAGTCTGTGTGCCTCCTTCCATTCCAACATCTGTTCCTCTTCCTCTTTAAACACAAGTGAAGGTAGAGGAATTACAGAATAAGGACTCTTTTTATGTTTTAAGCTATGTCACTTGAACAATGTTGATAAAATCGGACTAGTTTACTTTTTATAGCGTAGTGCAGCTCTGCCAATGATGACTACATGAAATGTTTAAAACACAAGAGCTAACCTGCTAACAACACCTTTTACAATTTTCTCTGAAAGACAAAATGCAGATATACATTCTTGTTCAGCACCCTGTCACACTCAGATTCATGGTTTCTGTTTAGTAATGTCTTTATGCAGATGATTTGCTTGCAGCCCTTTTTTTGCCTAATCAGCACTCCTGGTGCAAGGTGCATATCGCTGACTAATAATGCCTTTCCTTTGACCGATTCCTGTGTATCAGCCGGAGCATACAGTATGATAGTGGTTTATTTTGCATGATTAGTGTTCACTTTTTGCATAGAGCAAGACCACAGCTCTTCTTTTTGAGACATGCAGTGTCACTTTGCTTCCCATGCATGCTTGCTTGTAGCTTCCTGCTGCTTGCCTGGCCCACTGAATGCTCCACTATGTTCGTATGTGGACATGGCTCCTTCTGCTGTAGGACATTGCCCAGTTTGCGTTTCTGCTGAGGTAAGATTTATTATCACATCAGTGCTGAATTCGACAAATTCCCAAGATGCAGTAGGATAAAGACATTTAGTTGCAGATAGTTATTTATTTTAATTCAATGATGCTGTAACAGTTAAATTAGTTAATACCCCTTCTCTTTACTTACTCCCTGTAGCCGAAAGGCCAGCCTGAAGGACAAAGTGTTCCCCAGTCCTTCCAAGGCTCCCGTGGCCAAGGGAAAAGCCCAGTCTCCGGGGCCAGAGGACGGGGCCGAGGCGAGTCCCAGCAAGGTTGCCAAGACCTGGAGCTTCACTGAGAAGAACCGAGGGCCAAAGCACGCCTTCAGAGTACGGGGCAGCACTTCACGCCAAAACTCAGAGGGTGAGGGAGCTCCACACAGCACAGAATAACATCTGACCAGATTAATAATGAGTACTGACACACATTTATTCTTGAAGAACAGTTCCACTGTTAATGTTTTAGGAATAGCGAAAAGCCAATTGTTCACAGTGAAATGGATGATCTATTCTGTCCTCTATAATTGTATTCATGCTAAGGTGGAACATTTCTGAACAGCATTTAAACCATGATGAAACAATAAACTATGTATGGAAACTGACTGCTTTTTAAGGGAGGATTACAGCTGTTTAAAGGAATAGCTCGACATTTAAGGATATGCGCTTTAGCTTTCTTGCCGAGAATTAGAGGGTTTACGAGGCATGTCTGTATGGTTAATATGAAGCTACAACCAGGAGACGCTTAGCTTAGCTTAGCATAGACTGGAAGTGGGGGTAAACAGCTGGCCTTACTATGTTCACCATCTTGGTTTAGCATTAGCATACTTATGTAGCACTAAACACACAAGTACAGATTAGGCTCATGTCATTAGATGTACAGATATTTGGTCATGGAAAGGGAAGGGATCACCAAAGTTGTTACAATTTATCCTGAGGGAGACATGAATGTCTGAACTAAATTTCATCACAAATCGATCAAATAGTTCAGATAATTGACATTTCAGTTAAGACCACAAATGTCAACCTCGTGCCTCGAAGAATACTAGGGGGTCACTAAAGTCGTTGGTATACATTATCTTGGAGCCAAGAATGTCTGTACAAAATGTTGTTCTAATCCATCCAGTAGATGTTGAGATATTTGTATATACAGTATACAGGGTAAAGATAGACATTCACCCACTGATGGTGCTGCAAGAAAAGTCAGGGGATCACCAAAGTGCTTGGAATCATTTTTGGCTTAAAGTCTTTACAGAATTTCGTGGCACATCCAGTAGTTGTTGAGATATTCAGACTGGACCAAAGTGGTGGACCAACAGACTGACATCTTGATCCCTAGAGCCACACTGCTGGTATAGACAAGTAAGTGGTGGTCAGCACACTGTTCAGTTTTTGTGCAGATTAAAAAAAAACAACGTATCTTATTTCCAGTGTTTATGCTAAGGTACGATAATTGCCTGCTTGTTACAACTTCGTATTTAGGCTACAGGCATGACAGTGGTGTCTAAGGATAGAGGCAATCTGTAGGCTGTAGAGATTGTCCTTTGGGGCAAAATTGTGATTTGTGATTTTGGGCCGTAGAAATAAAACTGACTTGACTTGACTGTCAGTCTTCTAATTTTACACCCCAGCAAGAAAGCGAGTAAGCGTAATGCCCAAAATGTCGAACTGTTCCTTTAAGGCAATATCACCTGGTCCATGTTAAATTGTTGAGAAAGGCTCCCATATCGTGTTTTAAATTAGAAATCAAATTTAAAATAATTGAATGAAAATGAAATTGTTTTACTGGCAGTAAGTGTGGTCAGAATACATAGAGGATTCTCTATGTATATTGCAGTGCAATCATCAAGCCTTCACAAAAGGCAAATATCTGTCCATATATATCTGTATAATTTTAAGAAACTGTTTCCTTCATTAATGCAGTTTTTCACAATCCAATCTATAGGCATTTAGATCATTAATAAATATATCCATACATATCCAGAAGCTTACTTGACTATTGTTCACGTTGTCGACACTGGGCCTTTCCACAGTTATGAATTCAGTTTATGTGGAAGGATATACACAACAGAGCTCCATGGAGGAAGGTGTAAGTCTCTTCAAAATGCAGTCATTGTGCAGCCTTTGCAGTAATAGTCATGCAGGTAATGTAGCCATATAGTTTCTTCTGCATGTAATCAAACTAAGCAGCCCCAGAGTGGCCATAGAAAGAAACAAATATATAATTTGAGGCCACGCTTTACTACATTGAGCGCTTGAAAATCTATTGTGTGCACAAAAGATACAATTCGTTCCCACATTTTGATTAACTGTATATAGACTACAGAGAGCCAGCACAATAGACCAGGTTTTTTTTTATCTTCATCAGAGTGTTAAGTAATGGGAAACGTTTATTCTGAAGCACTATGAGGTAACAATTTTTGCCAAACATAGTAGTACTATAGTGTATTGTGTATAGTTCTGGTTATGTCTGCTGAAGCGCCACCCCCCCTGCCTTCTAAAAAAAAATTAACAAAATACAACCAGAGTTACACACAGTTACACAAATATACAACAGCTATGCTTGATTCAAACTGTTAACTCATAGTTCAGAATTATGGACTGATCCTGAGAAGAGCAGCAGCAGCACAAATTAATCAAAATGTGGGAACGAATAATTTCTTTCTTTCTCTATGGCCACTTCAGGGCTCCGTATCAAATCAAACGAGGAAGACAGGGAGATTTTCTCGACACACTAAAGCCAACATTTCAACATTGTGCTGGGGAGACAGGATTTGGATGTTGGTGTCCAGTCATCATTTATTGTTAGACAGCATCCATATGTCATCCAAGCCACTGTATCACTATCAACAAATATACTTCTCTCCTTCACCATTTCCTTGCCTTTTTGTTAAGCAATTTGAATCAATTCTCATTAGTTGTTTTCTTCTTCCACTTCATGGCATGTTAAAGTGCTGATTGAAATGCAGGATGAAGACTTTGGACTGAAGAGTTCTCCAGGTTAGACAAGTCATCATGACATGTCTTCAATTTAGACTGTAATATACTCTGTAATGTCTAGATGTATATCTTGCCATGTATGTTATAGAAAGCTTTATAATATATGCACTTTGTTAAGCGTACATGTAAGAGAAGATAGGCCAGCCCTTTCAAACATGAATCAGAAACCATTCAGTGGACTCCACAAGTTCCCATGTTTGGAATTGATTTGTCTGCCATAGTCATCCTGCTAGAATCCATAACAAAATGTTTTCCATGTCTCTCCTCTCTCTCTCTGTTTTTGCAGCAATTGAAGGTTTAATAAGTAAGACACTGGGATATTTTTTTGGTTGACTTCTTTGGGGGAAATAATCAAAAGCCAAGTCAGCTTCACTGGTCTGAGAAACCTGCATGCTGAAATCTGCTGAGATGTGTTCACTTGACCCCTTTTTATCTTAATTTGTTCTGAGCCCACCCTTTCCCTAACGCCACCTAAAGACTGAAGCATGATACTAGCCGAGAATAAGCATGTAATGTTTTAAGTATTTATTAGGATTCTAAGAACTCCATACAAATGATTATAGCATTTATTTACAGTAGTGGTAGGCTAAGTTAATTGTGGGTTCAAGTCAAGTGCTGCCAAGAGAATCCAAATCTGACTCAAAGACAAAAGCCCAAAAGACCTGCTTTACGTTGCATGAAGAGACCTCATTTTCCCTTCAAAATCTCATCTAATTTCTGATAAGCAGTGATTGGGCCTTGACACCTTTGCCTTTATGCAATATGCTTCAAAATCCATAGATTAGCATTCTGGCTAAACTAAACATGCTAGTCACAGAGCTAATCTAGACTGTAATTGGTGGTGGGAAGAGAGTACTTGTCGTTAAAATTTTATCCCATCAGCACTATCCTTCAATTCTGCACCAAGTCTTTTTTTCTGTTGTTCCACAAAGCCCACTCACTACGCTCACAAACTGGCTAACTGGCTTGAAACCAACTTGGTAATTGAATTTTGCACCTTTAAAGTTTAAAGCAACAGCTTTGCTTTGCTTCTGCTGTGGACACTGACCATGGGGAAGCAGATTAAATATTCTTTTAAGAATGTCCTTGTCTTTGCTCTGTAGAGGCGAGTCTCCCAGGAGAGGAAATTGGCGATGATAAGAGCTGCCACTGTGAGTTTCTCACTCAAGAATTACCATCAGGCTTGAGAGTTACAATAAGGGCAATCTGGTAAGGACTCGCTTTAATACCCAATTTTAATGGTTCTGCAATGTTCTTCACTTTACTTCACCTATGGAGACAAAATAGGCAATTATAGTTTGTGTTTATGTCTTTTCCTTTACTAGCCCTGATAGCATTTTAAGGATAATTCCAATTAGGTTAGGTTAGGCTTTCATTTTGGCCCTAGTCCTATTAAAATAATGATAACACTGTACTCAAATTAATTGCTGAGATCTTGGCACGGGGAGACATCGCTAAAGAGAAGTCTGATGGGGAAAGAAACATGAGCCATCATACAATCAGACAAAGTAAAAATAAGTAAGAAAGTAAAAATCAAGGTACATTATGACCAAAAGTGTTTGTTGTGACATACATCACAGTTTGCAGACCAACTTTCTGGTTCAGCTTTGACCAACTGATTTTACTGTAGTTGTGTGTTTACAATTTTCTTGTGTACTGTGTACTATGGATTGGATTGGGAGCACAGGGCACCCTAGACCTTTGGGTGCAAAGCAGGATTTGGTTTGGAGGCCCCCCTCATTGTAAGGTGTTGCCACTTCATATGGCACTGAAACAACATGTGTATTGTAAATATTAATTGAAGCACACATAATGTACATGTAAAATTATTTACAAAGCATGTAAATAATAAAGTGGGACCGCTTAGTAACAACAGTATCTTTAAACAGACTACAGTAACCATATGAAGGGACCTTCTCTGCTTTATCTGGTTAAAGTTTGATACATATTTGAGTGTAATGTTTTTATTGGAAAGGGCTGAATCTCACCTGTCTTCATTTGGAAGATGTCTGTATGTAGACGTGACCAAAAAGATCTGACACAAACTGTTGTTTGTGTTGACTTCTTCATTAGTTTTGTTTAACTTATATATCTAATACAACTGCAGGGAGTGCTTGTTTCATAGGGGACAGCAAATTATTTACTTAGCCTGCCTAAATTATCCATTTCGCCTGTCTCTGAGCTTACTGTCTTGTCAGTATTTGAGAGCAAAAATGGCACAAAATGTTGTCAGTTTTTGTTTAGAAAGTTCCATTTTTATTTCATTATTGTCCCATGTTCAGAGACCAGAAGGCCCCTAAGCAACAACTTATATCACTTAGTGGGTAGTGCTGTCCCTGTGGGAGAACTCACTTTAGTTTTACCTCCAAATGCAGTGGTTGGGTCTAATCTGGCTAGCTTGTTTACAACCAGTCTAGTCATCTGACTGGTTCTTGCACCGTTGGACTTGTTGCTGTAGTGATGTCGCCGTGTTCCCAGATTTTGGCAATTACTTTGGTGAGTTCACTATCTGTATAACCAACAGAAAGGATGGCCAAAAGTATGAAACGGGGGAAAGTTCTTTCTTGACCTTGTGAAGTTTGATAGAATAATCTCAACTCAAGGTTCACTTATTAGTTGTTTTTTTCAACCATATCTTACAGTAGTCTTCAGCAGGTAGAGTTTGCTCATCTCTGACCACTTGTTATCGCCTGATCAAAGTTCCATACTTAGGTCTTGTGATGACATGTGAGGCAACTCCTCCTGCTAATGAAGACTGTGACATGTGGTGGAAAGCTCTGGAAAAGCTAGTAAGTGGGCCTTAAGTTAAGATTATTTTGTCAAATCACGAATATAACACTCAAGATATCATGAATGACCCTTTAAGAAAGAAAAAGGTTTTCCCATCTACTGTGTCTAATTGTTATAATAATCCTTTTAACCAAATCTATTTTGACATATAGGAAAAACACAGGTGTAAATAATAAAATTAATGATGGCTGAATTCCATTCAGCTGCTACGGTTTCAGGGTCCTACTATTGTTCGTGCTGACTCAATGGTACACTTGAATAGAAAGGAGCCGCCATTAATGTTACTGGTAACACCTGTGCTTTTGCAACTAGTCAAAATGTCTCCTGTGAAAAAGGGCCTCCTCATGTCTCTGTGTGTCACATGAAGTAATGTGTCCTCCCTCAGCATCATGAAGTTTCTGGTGTCAAAGAGGAGGTTCAAAGAGAGCCTGCGGCCTTACGATGTCATGGACGTGATCGAGCAGTATTCTGCAGGTCACCTGGACATGCTGTCTCGCATTAAGAACCTGCAGTCCAGGCAAGTGCATGTTCACTATACATTATATTTGCACCTGTTTAAATCTGGCCCACACTCATTTTCAGGTTGTCTCAGAGTGAATAACCTGTCCCACTGTCACTCTAAGCCCAAATGTCAGGATGGATATGGAGGATAAATGGTGCATTTTCGGAGTTATTGCTTTAGTTCAATAATTAGTTTGAATTCAGTAATACAGTGCTTGTGGTGTCTCTGGATACACACATGTTGTGACGCACAAGTCACTGATTTGCCTGTTTCATTTGTCCAACTACATGTGTTGTATTCAGATCTCAGTTTTACATACGTAACCTTTTATATATCAAAATTTGATTCACTCAGCTTTGAGTACATCACAAATTCACTTTAGATATGACATTGATGTTTAACTCATGTTGATTTCTGTATCAGTCTTACCTTCTGCAAATTAGCTCCTAACATTTTGATCCCCAAAAAGGTCTAACATGTAGAAGAAATATATTCCAACAGTTGAAATACATGCAATTGTCATCCACGAAGCAAGCCAGACTCACCGTATGTCTTGTGTGTGTGGAATATATTGAAACTTGTTCTCCATAGCTGATGTTGTTCCCACGTTGCTTCATTTTGCATTGCACTCATATCGTCTCTGTGTGCCTTGCCAGGATAGATATGATTGTGGGGCCCCCTCCCCCATCAACACCTCGCCATAAGAAGTCCACTGAAGGTCCTAGGTTAGGTTAATAGACTGCACCTCTAGAATGACCATTTTACCAGCATTATGCTCCGTATACCATAGTCCAAATATTGAAGCAGTTATATGCTACCTTATTATTTTGATTGACAGAACCCCTTTTGAGTTCAAGCCACTTGACCTGTCTTATTTAGTTAGATAATACATGCTGAAATGAAGCGATGTTAAAGATTTTAAATTAAATAGAATCATGAAAAGTGTTAAACAGTTTTATATGCAGCATTTTGAGGAGGTTGTGCAGTCGCATCAACTCTTATGTCACATTATATCAGCTGCTGTCAAGAAAAGGCCAAAAAAAGTGAGACAGCTCGCGGCTTTCTCACTGAATGCTATGAGCCATATCATATGGCCTCACTCAACAGGGGTTTGACAGTGCAAGATGCTTGCTCTCATATTGGAGAGACAGAGGGAGAGCTCCCCCAGTAGGATGCAATGGAAATGAAGCATGAAGCACAACAAAAGCATGCCAAGTGATGCATTGTGGCCCTGGACAAAATGTCCCCTCTTTTCACACTTTGTTTCATTAAAGACTGCCTAATCTAACAATGCATGCATCCACACCGTCCACCTGAAATCAATGCAGTGCTAGGTCATCATTCATTCATTCATTCATTCAAAACATATTTGTAGCTTGATGCTATCATCAACGTAAACGCTTTCACCTAAATTCCATGCAACAGTAGTTCACATTATGGCATCATGAACTTCTTTAGTTTAAAAGAAATGGGTAAAGCCATGCAGCAGGACAGAGAACAGAGTGTTTTATTTTAATCTCCGCTATTATTTTTCATAAATGCTAGAGTTGACCAGATAGTTGGTAAAGGCTCTAAAGCGGAAGGAGATGCTGCAGAGGACCAGAGCATGATGGGACGTCTGGTCAAAGTGGAAAAGCAGGTATGAATGTTTCTTCCAGGTCTGTAAAAGTCATACTGGTTGGTTTACACAGGTCAATCATTGGGGTATTGTGATTTATGTTTTTCTGATGATCAATGTATTTTATTTCTGGTGTTTTTCTTTCTCCTGGCAGGTGGTCTGTATGGACAGGAAACTTGATTTCCTGGTCAATGTGTATGTGCAGCGTATGGGCATCCCTCGTTCCGAAACAGAGGCCTTTTTCAACTCCAAAGAGCCATATCCGGCCCCGCCGTACCACAGCCCAGAGGAGAAGGAGGATAAAGAGGAGGTGAAGGAGGAAAAGGAGGTGAAGTCATGCTCTGCAGCAGATGTCCCTTGCTCTGATGGGTCTTTGGAAAAGAAAGATCCTTTACTGGGTCAGTCTGTGGCGAGATCAGTGGGTACTCCATCTGGCAGCCACAGTCGCCCCTCTACCTCCTGGCAGCACCAGCTGCAGCACCCCCTCAGCCAGCCTGCATGGAACAGCAGTGTGGCCAACACCCCTTCACCAGTCGGTGGCAGCGGCGATCATTCGCCCACCTTGTTCCGCCTTCCACCTCCGCCTGCTCCGGTTCATGACCGATCCTCCTCCGGCCCGGGCGGCAGCGGCAGAGAGAGTGGCACCCAGAGCAAGCGACGCCACAGGAGGCAGAGGTGTCAGCAAGATGCCACCGTCGTGGAGAGCGACACGTCTCTATCCATCCCGTCTGTTGACCACGAGGAGCTGGAGCGCTCTTTCAGTGGCTTCAGCATCTCCCAGGCCAAGGAAGACTTCTTTGGGCCTTCTTTCTTTACAGGCTCAGGAGGGGGAGCTGGAGCAGGGCCTGAAGCCGCAGCTGGACCATCACTCTGTGCCAGGGTCAGACCCTTCTTAGCAGAGGGAGAATCAGACACAGACTCTGACCTCTACGCTCCCTCACCTCTGTCCTTTACTGGGGAGGTCTCATGTGGAGAGAGGGCATGGTCAGGACTGAAGTAGGTCAGGAGGGACTGCTCTCCCTGGCAGAGCGGCTCGTGGTGAAAGAGAACGGTGCTTCGGATGCCAACAGGAGACCTATCATGAGACCTTGTGGCCAACTGACTGTTGTTGCTGACGAAACTATTACTGACAATTTTAGGTTAAGTGAATGGTTCGATTAGCTCTTTGAAGATGGCAAAAATATAGGTTGTCCTTTATCACCTCTTTTGTTTGTGATGTAACACTTTGCAAACAATGCTTTAGTACTATACAGTACAGCATTGTTTCCATTAAGATCTTGATTAAATAGAAAAATAGCTGTTTTCTTTAACTTACTTGGGGACATTTTTGTTGTATTTATTAGTGATGAAAGGTACACAAGAGTATAGATGTGCGCGAGTGTGATTTTGACACTTAATTTTGCATCAAACTTATATTTGACGTTGATTTGTATGAAACATGCAAGAGAAAATCATCTTGATTTATTTTGTGAATAGCGAGTGCATTTCCCGCACTTTTTCTGTTACACTGAACACTTTAACTTTCAAAACATAGCGGGAGTTAGTAATGCAAGATTGTCACATGGTTAGCGTGTCTTGATAACTTCTATACCTTTGAATGACTTGAGGTGTAATGATGCCAAACCATCAGTTAGATTCTCGCAGAGTAAAAACAGCTTCATTAATTCTGCCTGGTGTTTACTGAAAACTACAGAAGAACTCCCCGAAAAATATTGCAGATACTTCCCCATCAGTAGACCACTTGCTGCATGGCATGTTAAATGGTTGATTTAAGGATTGTTTTAAACAGGCTACAAAACCTAACAAGAGAGTGTTTCCTTTCATAGAGACAAACAGCAGTGAATAAAACATGAAAATGTTTGCATTACTGGTTTCAAGCTACAATCTGTTGATTTTTTTATGGAGCTTTGCTTGAATTCCAATCATGTAAACTCAGCCCAAGCTTGCTAATTTCAATGGATCTGAGCAAATATGTCCACAAACTATGTACAAACTCTGTTAAATACATAGGCAGATTAATGCCACCTATGGAAACAAAATGGGCTCAAATGGACATTAGCTCATACATTTTATATTGTTATCACACAACATGCCGTGTTGGTTGGATTGAGTAAATCACATGGGACACTAGCTCAATTAGACATGATGGTATTTAGCCTGCGATGCGCCATTTAGATTTTCTGCTGCTATGTCAGTTCCGCACAAAATGAGGAAATTCAATAAAAAGTAAGCAAGGCAATCAAGTACTGTCCTTAACCTACATTAACATGGCCTTATTTTTCACACCAAAATTCATTGTTTTGTAAGTAAATAATTTAATTTGAAACATTTCATAAAAGTAGTAAATTTTCAAGTCTTATATAGGAAGCTCTGTTGCCTGAGAGCAGTTGTTCCGGGTTACACATTTAGCCGTTGATAATGCTAAAGGCATGGGGTTCATAGGGGCATCTGAAGCATGACCACTTCTTATTAAAACTAACCCGAGTCATAGCAAACATCAAACATTTTAACATTAACTCTGACACATGGACATGATGACAGAGGAAATATCATTTAGCAGAGACTGTTCATACGAGATACACAATCCATATTTTTCAGAAAAGATTAAACAAACCTGCTGGCATGTTTTATACAACCCAAAGAAAGGACCTGTATGGCTTTACATGGCACAGTAGCTCTTAGTTCAACATCATCATGTAACTGCACCTTCTCCTTCTTCAATAATAAAACTTTGTACATCACTGAAAATCATCTCTTTGGTCTCCTGTTTTATGCTCTGTGTCAGTAAAGTGATACTGTGACATGTCCCTTTTTAAAACAAATGTGATAAGTGTATTAGCCATGTGCTGTAGTAATGGCAACATATCACTAGATGGCAATCAAGAGCTTTAGCTGACAGAGAAGGAGTGAGAGAGAGAGTGCAAGAAATTGCTAAAGGTATGTGGACATCTAAACACTGCAATCATCTATAAATGATTCCTCAACATATCATTAAAAAAACAAACAATATGCTATAACAGCCATCACTCTTCTCATAAGAAGTACCACATTCAAATAAGTAAAATCATGTAGTAATGCTTTATAGTGCTGATTGTGTGCTTAACATTGTTTTGTATTAATTGGCTGCATTGTACATGTCCTACTTTGCATGACGCTCGCCTGACTATTTACAGTGATGTTCATCAATGTGCATTGTCCCTGAAAATTAATAAATAAAAATAGATCAGTTGTAAGCCATTAGTAGGGACAACTAGTCTAACTGTTTGCCAGGTTGTGAAGAATTCCTCTGGGTATAAATATTTTCCAGCAGCACGCATGTCTTTTTATCTCTTTAATTAATCAGGAAGACCTTCTGTCTATCACTAACCTTCTGAAAAAACCTCCAGAGAACCTGGAGCAAAATCCCTTTATTAACAAATTGTTGAATTACAGACTTGATGGTTTATTTGAAAGTGTGAAACCCACCTGTATTAATTAATGGATTTTTCACACATTTATATTATACTTATAAACATTTATACGAGGTGACTTATCAGACAGTGGTACCTTTGCACAAGATTTTGGAAAGTGGCTGCAGGGATTTGCTCCCATTCAACCCAAGGGTATTAGTGAGGTCGGCCACTGTCAATGGGAAATTATACCTGGCTCACAGGTGGTATTCCACTTCATCCCAAAGCACTCTTTGGTCTACAATAGTATTGTATGCTGTTACATTAAGATTGACCTTAATTGTACCCAAACTATGAAAAACAGCCCCAGACCAAAGGTACACAAAGCATGTGGCCATATAGTGTATATTAAGCCACGGTAATTCTGTACTAGTTCTATTTTCAATTCAATTTCAATTAAATTTTACTTATATAGCGCCATATCATAACAGAGTTATCTCAGAGTTACTAGTGTGTATACTTCAGCAAAAAGTTGATTTATTCATTGCTATCGCCTGACAGATTTGATTTAACAACCTATTTAACAATCATTGGCTAATGTCAATGAAATAGCAAAGGAGTGGTTCGATGCCACGTGGTCAACCATAGGTCAGCCAATTTGTTAATTGTTGTGAGGCCAGGATTTAAGTTGAATGGGTGATACAAATTGGAATTGATTGGCTCATTAATAAAAGTCAGATGATGGCAACATACGCCTATGGCTTATTTACTTTCTGCAGCACCTGGGGAATTGCAGATCTTGACCACCCGAATGCACAGGCCAGAGGACAAACAACTAACAGAGACGAGCATTTGAAATAAAATCTATACCACAGTCAGTGTGTACATGTCGTCATTATATAACCAGAATGGAAAACTCAAGTTTGTGATAACAATATACCAAGGACAGACCCAGAGTTTTGATGTGGAAAACATTGTAACATACCATGAAAATGAATTAGTGGAATTGAAATGTTTCTTCAGGATTGCGACTTCTCTGCATGAGCACAGTGATAATGACAATCAGTTTGTTGGAGCTCATCTGCAAGGGACATTTATTCAAAACTGAGACATTTGTGTTTAAACAGTGTCATTCGATAGAGGTAAGACATTGACCCTTTGGTGATAAATGATAAGACCCAACAATCAATGAAACCATTAGTGATTCAACTCTTACGAGAGGCCTGTCAGAAGAGAGTGCAAAAAAGGATGGACTGCATGCATTTTGGTAATGGTGCATATGCTGACATGTTTCACCACTTAGTGCACTGACAGGAATGCAATAAAATGTACAATGATCAGCCATAACATTGACAACTGACAGGTAATTGAAGATTATTAATTATCTTACAATGGCACTTGTCAGTGGGGGGATATAAAAGGCAGCAAGTGAACATTTTGACCTCGAAGTTGATGTGTTGAAGCAAGTGTCAGTACCTACCAAAGTGGTCCAAGGAAGGAAAACCAGTAAACAGATGCACGTAGGGAGTGACGGCTGGCTCGTGTGGTCCGATCCAACAGAAGAGCTACCTTAAATTGCTGAAAGAATTAATGCTGTGGCCTCTTTCAACAGGATAATGCGCCCCGCCATGTTGTAAAAATGGTTCAGGAATGGTTTGAGGAGCACAACAACGAGTTCAAGGTGTTGACAAATTCCCCAGATCTCAATCCAATCGAGAATCTGAGGGATGTGCTGGACAAATAAGTCTGAAGCCCCACCTCGCAACTTCCAGGACTTAAAGGATCTGCTGCTAACGTCTTTCTGCCAGATACCATAGCACACCTTCAGAGGTCTAGTGGAGTCCATGCCTCGATCATAATGTTATTGCTGATCAGTGTAGCTCATCCAGTAGCCTCATTCTACACATCTGGTCATAAGAACAAATGACACTGATACCCTCTGAATTGATTGTACTTCAAATGTATAAATAAATGAGCTTGCATTCTGTTTCTTTAAATGAGCCCAGATCAAATGTACAGAGTTCATTTGCCAGAGAAGACTTTCAGTGACTCCGTGTCCTTGGCACCAGCTGTGTTTGTGTAGAAGTCTAGTCTAGTGGTCTCCATGTAAACCTTTTATTTATGTATAGTCTTAGTTAACATCCGCAAAATGCCATCAGTGTCCACCAAGGGCAGACGCGGGTGACCTTCCTTTCTCTCTCTGTTACACACACACACACATTATGGACACACAGGTCTATAATGATGGCAGGGGAGGGGATGAACGGTTGAGTAAATAATATTGGAGAACATATATCACAATTTAGATTCATTACACATTGGCTGCATTTCAGAAAAAGGCTTTGCAAAGTGACAAGGGCCATCTGTATTGCTTTAATGCTTCCTGACTGCAGTTGGTTGTCATCCTGATAACTGAATGGAAAGGTGTGGCTCTTATATTAAGATGTAAATGTGAAAAAATGTCATCATATTTAGGACAGACGTGTAATATAATTTATAACTGAGGTAAATATACATGTGTGGGGTAAGACACTTATCACATATAGTAATTAATTTTTCTCATCATGCGTAGAGCTTTGGTGTGTAATTTAAATGTGAAATGATTTGTGTGACCAGTGCTTTAAAATGACAATATTCCAGTTCTGGGTCAACAATAAATTTATATATACAGTATACAATATATAAAAGCAGAGGTAATCCAGACATCAGCTTCTGTTGGAAATTAATACCTCGGAATAGAGACTGCACACCGCTTATCATTAATCATCAGACAATTACTGAATAGGATTGATCTAATTCCCTCAAGGCTTTTTTTTGTCCAAAGCAAGTCTAGTCATCCATTTATCAGATCGCAGGAAGGAAAAGGCAATTTTATTGATGTATATAACCTGACTTGAATAATTAGCTTGCTATACTAGTCATTAGACTGCAATATCAAATGTACATGTGCTTGCATAAGAACACATTGACGGAAGATAATCAGAGAGATTTGAACTTGTGTTTAAAAACATTTTTTTCTTTAAAAGTGCTTTAACAATCACATAACAGACATACATGAAATATAGCATATATTTTATTGAAAATTGTTCTTTCAAAGCCATTTTCTCTGATGTTAAACATCAGCAAAATATCTTTTAGCTAGATTTAATCATGGTTTGAAACTCATCTTCAGAAACCTAGCAAGATCAAGAGTCTACAGCAGCTAGGAGCTCTGTGAGGATGTATTAATCAGTGGTGGTTTGAGCAATCAGCATGCTCACTATGACAACACCAACATGCTTATGTTTACCATCATAGTTTAGTGTGTTAGCATGTCATGTCATGGGAATGTCATTAGTTTTGTGGACACATAAAAACTTTGCCCTGATGGTGGCTTTAAAGGAAATATTAAGGAATCACCAAAGTGTTTAAAGTTCTGTACTGAATTTCATGGCAATCCATCCAATAGTTGTCAAAACCTCAAATGTGAACCTTACGGTGGTGCTAAAGGGTTCACCAAAGTCATTAGGGTTCATCACGTGTTGGACCATGGATGTCTGTAAACAAAATTCATAGCAAGCCATCCAGTAGTTATTAAGATGTTTGAGTATGGACCAAAGAGGTGGATTGATTGTTGCAGTCACAACCCAAAATAAAGTGATTAAGTGTATGGTGTGTTTCATGGATACATTTGAAAAACATTGAAACTGTGTGTGGACAAACACACTCAACATGGGTTTGAACAGCTAAACATGTGGTATTGTCCTTTTGGTCGAGCATACAAAATACATTTAGAAGGAAACGAATTGCCAGCTGGATTACGTTTTTACGGTTGTGATTAGGCTCCACCAATATTCAATCTTGGAATACAACAAACTTTTTTCGGTTAATGTTAGGCAATTACAGCACTTGTTTAAGGGATTAACCAGTAGCAAAGCCCATTAGAGGGCCTCGCACGTACTCTACTAGTTTATTGATGGGCACAAACTAAAAGCTGACAGACTGATTTATTCAGTTTGAAGTCTACAGTTTTCTCTTCACTCCTTTTGTTTTGAATGATTTATTGTACCAACCTGACTGTGATGGGTTTTTTTTTCATGTTTTAGCAATGTAGCCAATGGACATTAGTTTTTTTCATTATTCTTTATTATTGCTACAGTAAGTCTTTGCCTTCATAGCCATTTACACCAAACGGGAATTTAACAATTTAGCATTTTTATCATGTAAAGTGAAGCACATCCTGAAATAAAGACAAGCAAATGTCTATCAATTTGTTCATTAGTGTTTTAGGTAAGGTAGGGCAGTGTAGCTTTAAACCATTTCAAAAACATACAATAATAATATGGACAGTATGCGTAGAAACTAGAAATGTGTCTCGTGAACGTTTTCTGTATTACTGTAAAGAAAGACCACTATCTTTTCCCTATCTTAGAGGAGGAGTAGGACTGCAACCAGGGCCAACTGGGGACGGGAGGTAGAGGGCCTCGCACGTACTTGTAGAACAGGGGTTACACTGGGTAACCTCTGTTTCGTACGTGCTCCTCCCTCTAACAGACTTTGCTATTGGTTAATACCAAGGTGCAGACTGTAGGGTTGGGATGTACTCTCAGCTGGGCCGATCCCACTGAAAGCAACTAACCCCTATCGTTGTAGCCAGGTTGAGCACCATCTGCCTGAGAGATGAGCCCCAGACAGCCCATCAAACAGGGCCTCCATCTGCCCCCAACGGAGGTACAGAATGTGACACCAAACTGGTAGTCACATCCTGAAGATATGACTATACAAAGGTTGAGGTGGAAGCGGCCAGACAGATGTCCTTCACTGAGACACCCCTGAAAAAGGCCGTTGAGGCTGTGATGCCCATAGTGGAAACTGCCCTCAGGCTGCTTCTCTGCCCTGACCGTGTGAGGAGGGGGAAAAAGCCCCTTCATGCATCACTGGGTGGGCCGCTGGCATCTAACTGAGGAATGACATAATGTTGCTCACTGAGACCGACGGCATACCCGTTGGGCCAGCTGCAAAAACCGCCTCAACTCGCACCTCCAACAGCTGAACAGACCTGGCCTGGGAGTCGAGGAGCCTCAGTTAACACACCTGCTTGATGGTCACAGGGCACACTTGCCAAGGTTGACGGTGAAGCCCAACGAGTGACATGCTGAATGGCCAGCGCTGTATGGGCCTCCACCTCCTGTCTGGATGTCGTCGATGTACATCAGGATTCTCACACACCTCTCTCTGATCTGTGCCAGCGCCGTCTCTGGTAACACTGATTGCCCATCACGAAGTGCAGATACTACATGTGACACGAATATGAATATAGGTACCAGTCAGATCCATGGACGTTATCTAGTCACCTGGCTGGAAACACTCCAGAAGCTGCCTGGTCATCAACATGTGAAATGGACTGCAATGAATGTGTTCAAGCGGCGCAGGTCCAGAATTGGCCTCAGGCCCCCCGATTTCATAGAACCAGGAATTACGAGGAGAAGAACCCTGTCCACGCCTCTGAGAGTGGAACCAGGGACACAGCTGTGAGTACATGGACTTATGCTCAGGTGCCGAGATGGCGCCTTCAGCGGATTAACCAATAGCAAAGCCCGTTAGAGGGGCTTGCATGTACTCATAAAACTATGATTACACCAGGTAACCTCTATTTCCCACTCCTGCCTGTTAACACTGAATGTGTTTAAAGACCTGTGGCCTGCCTTTCCTGTATTGGAGATCCTTTTATTCTGCTAGTGTCTGCATGTGGGTTCCCTCCCTGTTGCCTATACCTGAACTGTAACATACCATGTGGGTTTATCAAAGCTTTCTTACTGAAAACAGCTGCTGCTGGATGAAATAGTGAGACTGAACCAAAACAGTAAAATGTTGGGCCATAAGACCAAAAGAATAAGTTAACAGCTGCTATAAAGCTTTAGAGTGGCAGTGCACTGTAGAGTCAGGTGATAATACTGTGTGTTTGCCAGTACGGGCCCCCTCTTTCACATTACACATCTGACCCATTCAAACTATTGATTACAGCAGCTTTAAAATACCAACGTACACACACACACACACACACACAAAGAAAATACAAAATATGACCATGGTTGAGACCTTTTGTTTTCCAATTCTAATGCTAAGGAGGGAAAATTGGAAACAAGATTTAATGAATGCTCTCAAAGAGCAATAGAAGAGCAGAGAGCTCATGCACATACATTATGCATCACAGTAATCAAAAGAAAAAGAAACAGGAAACTGAAGTGAGAAAGTATACTTGTGTCTGTTGCATACTAATGGAATTTTTGTGATAATTACCAGATTAACTTTACTCTGTAATGGTATTCATAACACCAGAGCAGCTTCTGTGAGATCAAATTTACTGGAGGGACACAAAGAAAAGGAAGGTGGGAGGTTGGAATTGAAGTAGACTTTGTTAAATAAATAGTCCTTGACTTGCCTTCAGCAGAATTGTTTTGAATGCATGGAATGACAAGGACTCCTTAATCTTTCAGCAGAGAAGTGACGTGGGTTTACATGAAGTAAGCAAATCCCTCATCTGTGATTTGTGGTGGGGCAAGATCATTTCTATAATGTTTTGTTGGAAATAACAGTTTATATTTAATTTGTTCCTTGTAAGCCAGTGACATTTCCTGGTTCCAATGAAACCTAGGTAAGCTCTGACTTTTGAATAAGCAGAACTGATTTCAATATAGAATTTGAACAGAGAGGAAGCAATACATTAATGAAATCTCCAAGATGAAAAAGAAGCTTTACACCACAAATCAAAAGTGTATCTGAGACATTAAGTGTATACAATACTGAATAAATATTGTAAAAGTGGTTATAATAAACATTTACTTGTGATGACATTGAATTTATATCTATATCAACACTTTAGAGGGAATACATTTGTCAGTTTTTGCTGTCCACACTGTAAACGGGCAGATACAGATGTCAAAAGGTACGACAGAGTTACAAGTTGGTTTAAACTTCAACATAAAAACAATTGTTGTTTGCATACAGTCGATATCTTTGATAACAGCGAATGACACAAATATAAATTTTCACAAAGTCTGCTGCCTCAGTTTTTACGATGGCAATTTGCATATAATCCAGAATGAAGAGTGATCAGATGAATGAAAATGAACTTAATTCATTTTCATTAAATAGTTAAATTGTTCAAGAAGGCTTCAGGGTGCCCAAGAACCTCCAGCAAGTACCAGGACCGTCTCCTAAAGTTGATTCAGCTGCGGGATCGGGGCACCACCAGTGCAGAGCTTGCTCAGGAATGGCAGCAGGCAGGTGTGAGTGCAACTGCACGCACAGTGAGGCGAAGACTTTTGGAGGATGGCCTGGTGTCAAGAAGGGCAGCAAAGATGCCACTTCTCTCCAGGTTAAACATCAAGGACAGACTGATATTCTGCAAAAGGTACAGGGATTGGACTGCTGAGGACTGGGGTAAAGTCATTTTCTCTTTTGAATCCGCTTTCTAATTGTTTGGGACATCTGGACAAAAGCATGTCCGGAGTAGAAAAGGAGAGCGCTTCCATCAGTCCTGTGTCATGCCAACAGTAAAGCATCCTGAGACCATTCATGTGTGGGGTTGCTTCTCAGCCAAGGCTCACAATTTGGTACCACGACATCCTTCAAGAGCAACTTCTCCCAACCATTCAAGAACAGTTTTGGGGTAAGGGAGGAACGTCTGTTGACCTTGAGCTAAATCATATTGGTCTTGAGTTAACAAGTATCCTAGGAGTAGTAAAGGATGGACTATTCTCTTATTGCTTCCCCTTAGCATGGGAAGTTTCTTTCTCACAAATCAAATGTACCAAGTGCCAGTGTACTTCAAATGAAACGTTAATAGCAAAAATAAATAGCAAAGTACTCAAGAACTGTTGTGCGCCCTGCCTGCCCTCTCTGTCCTCTTCTCCTCCTGTGTCTCTGGGCTGTGGGTGTGGCCGGGTCCTGACGAGGCTCTCCAGGTTTCCTCTCCAGCTGATTGTGGGGTGCAGCTGCATGTCATCCATCATCACCCTCTGCAGTACTAAGGCCGGGCCAACGCTCCACTCGGCGCCAGATCGTCTCACCACCTATGTGGTAACCACGGCTCTGAAGCACAACTTTGTTGGTGGTTCCTGACTGTGTAACTTGCCTGCTGTATTTTTTTCTGCACCCCAGGTTCCCGCCTCACCTGAGTCCTGCTGCTGCCTGGTCCATCCCCGCCAGTTCCTCTGGGTCCGCACCTCCATGGCTTCCTAGTGCCTCTGGTCCATTGCCTCTCCTGTAGCCTCAACCAGACCTGCCCGCTTGCCTATTACTTTCCTTCCAATAAACAAACCCAGGCTATGTACGGACTTTTGCGCTCTCATTTCGGGATCTCCTGGCCGCAGGCCTAACAAGATATTAGAGAACATTAGGTGAGCATACATATTGCTCTTACAAAAACCCCACATTGAAGTCGATATTTCATAGTTTAAGAGTGCTGATTTCCCATGCCAATAATGATCAGCCTGTAATTTCTAGAAACCTCCACATTAATGAGAGATCAGTCAAGGATATTGAATTTGATAGTGGATAACACACGGATACTGAAAGCTCTGTGGGATTTTCTTGGGTCTCATCAGCTGGACTTTCTCTTTTTCTTACTACTCTGTTTAGCCATATTTTAGTTGTTTAGTTGTTGTCAAACAAGCTGCCTGCTGCCTGATGTTCGTAGGGCACAGCATTCTTTGAAAATCCAAGATTTACTTCAATAAAACTTAAAATAATCCGATAGTGACAAGAAATTATATATATTTGGGTATGTACAGTATTACCACAAGGCAGTATGACTACTATATGAAAATAACTACAAATTCTACAGTACTCATACTACTACTAGCAATTTTACTTCCAGATAAGAATCATACTCACACGTCTTACTTTATTTAAATGATAGGAGATATAAGAGTTGTTGAGTCCAATATGGTTGCTCAGTGTAGCCTAATAATTCCCTATCAGCAAAATGAACAAAACATTGAACTCTAAGCAAACTAACATAACTAAACTCCAAGCAGACAAAGAAACAATGCTGCTAAAGTACAATAAAAGCAAAAATGTTTTCAGCGAGAACGCTCATGAGGGCTTTGACTCACCTCAGGAGTTTTGAGGATCTGTCTTTGTGGGAAAGGACATGAAGAGAGCAAGACAGAGAAGAGACAAGACAGCGAAACACACAAAATTTAACATACATATGGCAGTCTGGTGATTGCCAGATGAACAACTTGGAGGCAAATTCATGCTCTTCTTCCTCCGCATATTCATAGAAAATATTTTGATAATTTATTGATGCCTTGATTATTACATTGGCGATATTCCAGCTCTAATGAACAACTTGGCAGACGTGTGTGTGTGTGTGTGTGTGTGCTGACCTGGCCTGATTTTGTGATTAGAAGGGGATCCTGGAGAGAAGCATACATATCTTGATAAGATGTAATTTCACAGAGGTTAAAATGAGCTGCAAAGCCCACAAATCAAAATAAGATGGACTGAGTAGCATTTGTGTTGTTTGAATGAAGTCAGTGAGGTCTGAAGTGAGAAATATAAGTTCTTACTGATGGTGCAAGTGGAGGTGTTTTTTCTTTAATTAATAGCCAAGTGTGTATGGGAAAAGTCAAGTTCAGAGAGAACCAGTCAGCAGTTTTAAATAACATTATTGTGCCACTGAGATAAATATAAATGAATGAATGAAGCTCAAAAGGGGAATAGGTCTGGACCTACTGAAGAAGGGCACGATGGTGATGATGTAAAGAAATCAAAATGGCAATTTGAAGCTTCCATCTTGTCAGGTAGAAAGCAAGTGTGCGAGGAGGGCAGCTGTGGAGGCCTGGAGGGTTAAATTGCCTTCAGGCGATAAGACATTTGCTCTTCACTCACTGTGAGGCAGGGCGCAGAGCACAGCACAGATATACGTCATCAAAAAGAGTTAACTTTAGCACTGGATTTAGCTAATTTCTTAAACTATATGCCTATTCACAAGCTGTCTGACTGCTGACTGAAGACTGATTGTTGAATACCTCGATGGTCGAAAGGATCAACACAACAAATTTGTCAAACAATGGTTTGAAAAGATGAACGATGCTGAAAAAAAATGTCTTCTTCTTCTGTTCTGGCAGATTAGACGCTTCACCGTGGGCAGGGCAACTGTGCATATAAATACATTTTTGATTAAATACTTGGTGTATGTGCGCACATCTTATCCGATCACTTTATTTAGCGTCCATGTAAACAATTCAGTTGGAATCTCTAATCAGAATGATTTAAATCGGGTTGTAGAAATATTGTCCATGTTACCGCCCAGTTTTGATATGGTGTTCAGACAGCTGATGCAACTTGATGGTGTCTTTAATTAGCCCCTGCCTGCCTGGTTAACACTTATGCAGGAAGGTCCACTCCCAGTTAACTTTCATGACATCACTAGGGTTCTCTCTGGAGTTCGCTTCACAGCCACTTGTCTTGCTTTTGGGTGGAATAAAATGTTACTGAACTATATTCGCAGCACACGACCTCTCTGGGAGTTGACAGACCTCTGGGATAATGAGGGCCAAGGCGGTGTGAGCTACTGTGCACATCATTGTCAGGTGTGTTGTGTTTTTAATGATTGACTTAAAGGTTCCATTAAGTCTTTTATCATTTTTCTTACCAGTCTTTTACCACTGAGTTTTTACCATTAAGTTCTAAGTAATGAGTGACTTCTGTGACCTGCCTAGGTGTCATTTCTAACCTGCTACCAGTGATTCAAACAGTAATAGCTTTAAAGGCAACTTCCTGTCACAAACTCATCCAACAGTGTAGCTCCAACACATTGGATACTGAATCCCTCATGATGTAGTCAGATGTAGAGCGGGCTACTCTGTACACCATGACGATTTCAGTTATGGTTGACTGGTGCTTTTGGCAATCCTACAGTACAGGATGTATAGATAAAATGAATATATTGTATACTGTGTAAACAGGGCAAACCAGTTCTTTGGCATCATTTGTCAAAACCTGATTAAATAGAAGTACACAATAATGTTTGGTTGCATGATCTGAAAAGGAATAGTCAGCATAGCATCACATCTTTTCAAGGTCTGAACTGATTCCAGTGCAGCTGTTCCAAGCTTTTTGCTCAATCAAAAAGAGGAGTAGGAACAAAATACTTGGCTATGTTTGTTATAAATTCGGTAGCATTAAAAAGCAATCTTATACACTGAGGATAGATAACTTTAATGTTTTCAAACATCCATTTTTTTAGCCTCTTCTTTGCAATTTCTTCAAGACATTAGTCGTCACTTTGGATTGGAAATGATTTACGACACTCTCAGAAAACAAGCCAGATGCACTCTGACCTATGATGCATTAGAGTTATTTGGAAGAGCTGTGAGTTACTGTATAATATAAAAATCTTGAGGTTTAAGGTTGGGTGAGATGCACACATATTTATGGGAATTCCTCATCCTGGAAAGACTATATATTTATGTATTCGAAGGAATCCTCATAAACGGCTGCGTCGCTGAAATGTCTTCTCGCTTCTCACTTGCCTGCTGGGATATTCCCAAATGGACTTTTGGGCTGGACTCAAAGAGCCAAATCAAGGATGTGCAAGAGCAAATGCCACCGACACATTTTTACTGAAGATTCAGTGAAAGCACAGCAAATCAGATGAAGACAAAAATATCAGCCATTTTAAATAGGAAACTGTCAAATATAAAGCTAAATTGTACATATTTTGGTTTAAATAACACACATCAACATAACAAATATAATCTCCAAAATAATACACAACTTTAACTCTACCCCATTGTACCAGGCAAATGATGGAAGTGCTGTGAAGTGCGTCTCAATCCACAGTGGGTGGTGAGGGACAATATGATGGGCAACCCCAGGAAATCTTGTCAAGCTCTGCAACACAATTATCGCTCATCCATCTTTAATATCTTATCCATCGTCTACATTTCCACAGACATAAAGGTACTCACCTTGCAATTACTATCACAGCTGGCATCCAAAGTTCTCTAAAATCCCTCCAAAATTGACTGATGTGGTCAATAAAAATGGAAATATTTTGATTGTTTAATGCACTTTAAGTATTGGATAGAAAAATTAAAGGAACACTTTGAAAACACAAAAAATCATGCTGGATATCTATACTGATATGGACTGGGTAATGTGTTAGGAACAAAATGATACCACATAATTTGATGGAAATTAAAATTATCAACCTACAGAGGGCTGAATTCAAAGACACCCTAAAAATCAAAGTGAAAAAATGATGGGGCAGGCTAGTCCATTTTACTGAAATGTCATTGCAGCAACTAAAAATGGTACTCAGTTGTTTGTATGGCCAAAACACTACACTGGTGCAGGGATTCATAATAGTCAACCCGGCCCCAGTGGTGTGTTTTGGCCAAAAAAACTACAGAGTACCATTTTTAGTTGCTGCAATGCCAAATCCGTAACATGGACTAGCCTGCCCCATC
>JAVQJF010028330.1:0-36938 GCA_036023855.1 Gadopsis marmoratus | reverse complement strand
CCGTACCAGGTGGTGATGGAGGAGGTGAAGATGGACTCAGTGATGGCAGTGCAGAAGTACACCATCATTGTCTTTGGCAGGCAGAATTTCTTCAGCTGCCGCAGGAAGTACATCCTCTGCTGAGCTGATGTTCAGCTCCCACTTGAGGTCCTGGCTGGTTTGTGATCTGCTTGAGGCCCCTCCAAGCAGACGCAGAGTCGTTAGCTGAGAACTGGTGTTAGTTGTTTAGCTTCTCTAACCGCCTCGCTAAACCTGTACTTCGACTCTTTGAACCTGGCCCTGTCCCCACTCCTCAACGCGTCTTCCTTCTCCAACCTGTCTGATCTTAGCTGTGAACACAGCAGTCCTCACAGAAGCTGATATATGATGTCGCAGTCCTGATAACATCCCAGTCAGCGCAGTACGGGCACGCACAAAGATCCTCTTTAGTTTCACTGGTCCACTGCTTTGATGTCCTCACAACAGGTTTGTTTGTGCAATTCAGCATCACACAAACATATTTGAGAGGGAAGCATCTCAAATTTTTATTTGTGTGTGTGTGCACTCAAATACATTCCCAAGACTCCCATTACCACTGACTCCCAAACCCAGTTAATGGGTTTTTTTTTTTACTGTATTTGAATGTTGTTGTATTTATTGTATTCTGGTTAATGAGTGAGTAACTGTAAAATAAGCAAGAAGAGTGAAAGCAGTTATTACACTCAATAATATAAAAGTTGTTCAGCTTGTGGTGACCTCCTGAAATTCCCTCAAACACACCTGGAAGTTATGAGACTAAACTTGAGGCTAGTTACCTCAGCTGCTAACAAGAAAATTCAAAGAGATTCACACAGATTTACTTCGTCCCCGAGAGAGAATCCACTTAACAGCGATAGCCACTGTGGCTGAGCGGGCAAAGAGAAAAAGGACCATCAGCGGAGAGAGTGGGACTACAGAACATGCTGCTTTACTGACACAGGATTTCTGGGACACGCACCAAGAATGCTGCAGATCAATTCTGGTTGTTTGACAAAGCTGTAATTACTTGCAATGTTACAAGTCAGGAGATAAGTGGGAAAAAGTCAAATCAGTCATCCAGTGGTCATTATCAAGTCATAATGGCTCAGATCTCACGGTGCTACATGCTGTTGATGCAATGTTGTTTTTCCTGTAACCAGCTGCTGAAGGTAAGCAGTTCACACTCTCTCTCCTTGCACTAGAGTAACCTCTCTCTCTCTGTCACACACATATGACCCTGTAGCTTCAGGGGGGCGAGGCGAAGAGAGAGGGAACTCTTTTCCATAGACGTCAGAAAGCAAACACAGTACCCACAATAACACACATGTACGAGCACACAGTCGGAATAAGGGTGGGGGTGGGGGGGGGGAAGCATGTTTGTGGTTAGCACTGAGGAATTACCATGGGCTTATTCCGTCATTTGCCAAAGCTCAGGGGGTAAGGAGGAATAATTCCACCAAAACACCAAAAACCACAATAAAGCATTTCTGCAGAGAGTGAGAGAAAAAGAATGGAATGGAAAAAAGAGAGGTGGAGAGGCGGCGAGGGGCCGAACAACGGCCGCCACAGCCAGCATCTGACCCTCAAGGATAGAGGGATAACAGGGTGGCAAGGAAGGAAGAAAGGATGCAAGATAACTAAGGAGGTGACTACACAACCTCAAGGTAAACATCCACCAATATAATCCAAAATCTTTCTATGGGCCTTTTGCCTTTCGTTACATAAAAGGGACACTTTGATTTTACATTAAAAAGTCAGCGTAGTAGTCACAGAGAGTGCTACTCATTCTGTGGAACAAGTTGTTTTAGGTCTTCTGTGGCTCTGGGGGAGCTTTCTAAAGTCTGGCAAACTTACTCAAGTGACGTCGGGGATCTTGACTTCTGTTACCACCTGGGCACAAGGTGTTTGAGAGAAGTGGGTATTTACAGTTCAGGGAGGGTCTAACAAAAGCTTGTCAAGTGTACAATCGATTTTGTATAGGCCATCCACACTGGCGACATCTTCACGCAGCAGTTCCGCTTTAATGGGACATGTTCGTACTCTTCACCGCTGCCACCTACGATATTTTCTCCAAACATTTTTCAGTAAGATTCATGTCAGCCTTTCTGTAACACGCATGCAAACTGATTTACCTGTGGGTTCTGCACCCGTAGATGCACGACCAGAGGCAAAATAAAGTAGACGGGAGAGAGAAAGGCTTTCGTTGTGCAGAGAAACCAGGAATAACAGTTTGACATGAGCGCCAAAAAGCAGGCGACGGTTCGAGCCGCTGAAAGGAACTTCTGTAAAAGTTCAACTGCTCCGACAAAGAAGGCAATTACTGCCCCTGGCATGACTGTGTGTAGCCACTGTTGTGCTGGATAATAAAGATAGAGATCAAAGAAAAAAAAAAGAAGGAGAACAAATTGCTTTTCTGTCGGGACAATCGATGAACAACGTTGAAACAATAAGGTGCAGAGAGATGGATGACACCGGGGTGAAAGATCGAATGGAAAGAAAACGGCAAGAAACGTGTCTACAAGCATCATGTTGTTTCGTTCATTGGGATGCTATCAATAATGTACATTTTCTTGTCATTTCTAATTTCTGCATGCGTTCCTCCTGTGTTTTGTCTCTCACCTGCTCATTATTGTCAGTACATCATCATTGTAGGTATTCCATCAGCTGACAGTCATGTGCTGACTTCATCCAGCATAATCATTTCTTCCCTTCTCCAATGAGGTGAGGAGAGAGAAAAATGAAGAAGGGATGAGAGAAAGAAACGAATGAGTGGCAGGGCTGAATGACGCTCTGATTAAAAAGGTGGATAATGAGACATCTGTCCTCCGCACCTGACCCTAATACCTACAAATGGCCTCAGTGACATCTATCAGTGTGTCCATCTGTCTTTGACTATCTATAACAACCTTCATCCCTCGAGGAATCCGTCAGGTCTTTCAGCATCTTCCCATTTGGACACCTGGGGAGGACAATAACAGGCGGACCACCTGCAGGAAGATATTTGAGGATGGACTGGTGAGGGCAAAGAGAACGCTGAAAGATGGATAGACAGCGAATAATCCATGGGACAGGCAAGTATCCTTATGTAGCAGCAACTCAGGATAAACTTGCATTTAGAACTATTGACAATGAGATAAAAAAAGATCTAAAATCGGTAAAGAGTGGAATTTTTGGGGATTTTCTTAGAGTTAGCAAAGCTGCAGTCAGAGTAAACTCAGGAAGTTCTAACTACAGTATTTAATTCCACTGTGTATCTTTTGGTCCAATTTTGCATGAACTATTTAGGAACTTTGCCCACATCTTGACATTGGGAATCACATTCCACCTTTAGCTCTTGCTCCCCAAAAAGAAAATGTTAAACATGCTGAGGTTTTGTAATTTATTTTTTTTAGAGGTCTACCATGTTATTTTAGAAGTTTATCATGTTGAGATTAGCCCGTTAGCATGCAAACTAGCACTACACATAAAGTACAGCTGAAGCTGATGGGAATGTTAGTTTTGCAGGTATCTGCAATATCTCATTATCTCATTGCAACAAACAAAGAGATTGTTTTTTGAAGACTTTTTTTTGGTTGAAATGCTACATGAACTTCTGGCATAAAAAGGCAAATTTAATTTAGGTCGCAATTCAGCAAATCCTGGATCAAAAACTTCTCCAACTTCCCGACATCTTTCATCCATGGTGGGTAAAACGACATCAGACGTACCCAACATCATCTGACCGCAGTATATTGATCTTGTCCCTGTATCCTGAATTTGTCACGATTTGTGTCAATCTGTTAAAAAGGAAGGTGACAATTGTTGGTCCATCCATTAATTTGACATAAAACCCCTATTTAAAAAGTCCCGACTGCACATCATGATTTCCATTATTAAATATGACGACGTCTCTTCTCGTGGCCTCAGTAATGGCAGCCAAGGTAATCCTGGGTAATTCTCCGTATATCAGCCCTCCGGGCCGAGTTCACTGCCAGTAATTGCACATGTGGCATCAAGTCTCATCTTTACGGTGAAAAATTGAGACAACGAAAAGAAATTGGGAGAGATTTACCGTAAAGCTGAGGTCAGTCAGTTTTCATAAACTTTCAAACAAATACACACACACACACACACACACTATCAAGCCAGACAGATATGACATCATTGTGGTCTGTGATTCAATCGCCACCGGCGGCAACCGCGATCCGAGCACATGACCGCAACCTCGTATATCAAGACCCCTGCTGTGTGTGTGTGTGTGTGTGTGTGTGTGTGTGCAGACACTGGTGTGTTTTCTAGTGATGAACTGGAGGATGAGGATGAGGATGAGGGGGGTTGGACTGTCTGTTTGGAAAAGCTGACAGCTTTATCCATTTTGCTGTCCTCGCACTCCTCTGATGGATCTCTTTTTCTCTCTCGGCCTGTTCTGGTTTGATCGGGACTTTCTTTCAGTCCATTAATCTGTGATTATTTATTTATTAAAAAAAGTGTGCGCCGTTTTATGCCAAAGCACATTTGAGCCCCTAATATATTTGATTGTATTATATTGTACATATGGGAGAGGCTGTGTGTTTCCCAATAATCATATGGATTCAGTTACATTGCACAATAGCTAAACAATATGCAAAGTTCTGTTTATTTTGATGTTCTTAGATTAAAACAAGGTTTTCTATGTACTGTAGGTGTTAGCCCTCTGTCCATGCTACATATTGCCATTTGTATGACATCACCATGTCCCGGTGGCTTCTTTGACCTCCGATGAGCTGTGAATTACACGAAGGAGCTCACCTGCTCTTTCTGCGTGCCATCAATCTCCCTCATAAATATCAAACACTGAATAATAAAAGCAGACTCTCAGACTCAGGAGCTGACCCCTGGCCCTCCACTTAGCCTTCAGATCGTCCCGGTTGATACATTTACTTTCTTCGGGTCATTACTGCCCTGTGGCGCCTCAGGTGACACATGCTCTCTTTGACTCCTGGCGTCATCAGATATAAACTGAGAGAGACCTTAAAACACGTTTTAGGAGACAGGCTTTTACACAACTTGTTTATGGGGTATCATTTCTAATAACGCAATAAAAATATTCAACTCCCTGCATTAATTCCTGTATTGGCGTAGCGATAAAAGTCAGTCATATTTATAGATCATTAGGCTTAATGACTATGATGTTGTGTTCTGCTCTCAAGGCTTTAATGGTTCCTGAAGTGGCAGGTGTGTTCATAAGGACCAGGGATCACGGCTGTAAACGGAGCATCACCGTAAAAAGACTGTCAGACATTTTCACAGTTTTACTTGAATGGCAAGATAATCTGCCAAAACATCGCTCAGAAAAACTTTGACTCTGGTACCGAGTTCCTAGTAACACTTAAGTTTTCAACATTCACATTCATTTGCTCGCCCGCCTGACAGGCTTGTGCCGCTTGGCAGTTGCATCCTACATCCTATTGGTTTTTCCTACTACGATTTTAACTATCAGAGTTGTTGAGATGTTATAAAATAACCTCTAGAATATGTGCCCTACTGTGCACTGAGAGATGTTTCTGGTGACGTGGCATGTCCGCCCACTGATCGAGTGATGAGAGAAATTTTAAAATCGTCAATTGCAAACCAGCTGGACACACGTGTGAAATGCTTTTTGGTGGGTGTGTATAATTTGTAGCTTCTTAAAATGTGGCTTTTAATTTTAAGGCTTGTGTCATACAGACCCGGCTGTTCCTCAAACTAATTTATGAGACAATTCTTTCTTTCCTACGTCCAAAACCCCGCCATTTCGACCAGATGACAGTTTGTTGCCTTACGTTCTAAAAACACACACTGGCGACTTCACAAGCTGAGTCGCCATCAGCGACTATCAGCGATCTCAAGTTGCCAACGACTGGACGATCTGAAAATAGAAACGATCATCCAACTCTACCGCCTGGTGGATGTAAAGTTAGGTCTCACACAGCTCCTGAGAAAAGCATCAGGCACGTTATGCTGCTACTGCTGCTGGAAACGAGGTGGATGAGACTGAGCTATACGGTAATCGTGCTGTAAAGCCAAAACAATGAGCTAAAGGAGGCCGAAAAGTTGTTTTAGTGTACGTTACTCACAAGTCCTTTGATTTATTGCACATATAAAAAGAACATATTGATTGGTGACGCATTAGTGAGCAAGTCACTAAATCTCTTCCAGGTCCAGAGGTGCTGCTCCATAGTTTAACTCTGACCTTTGACCTCCTTGCTGGATCGGTAAAGTATCACCTTATTATCAAAAGTTGGACGATCCCTCTGCTGGGCCGACGCTTTAGTCTCTTCAGCTTTTATCAGGTTTCACACGCCGACAGCTGTTGAGTTTGAAACCAGCAGGGCGTCTCAGTGATGGTGTGTGTGTGTGTGTGTGTGTGTGTGCATGTGAACATCACCAGAATGTGTTTTACAGCCTGGGAAGGCACCGTCCTTGGGGCTCGTGTTGTTAGCGAACCACATTCTTCCCTCTCCTCATAATCACGCACAGACCCACAGTTCAACACCGGGGCAGTGCAGAAACACACTGCTTTCAT
This sequence comes from Gadopsis marmoratus, assembly GCA_036023855.1. NCBI lineage: Eukaryota > Metazoa > Chordata > Actinopteri > Centrarchiformes > Percichthyidae > Gadopsis > Gadopsis marmoratus. Next base: position 30,418 of record JAVQJF010028330.1, on the reverse strand, counting down.
CACACTCGCGCACACACAAAAATCTCTTATTGATATCTTTTTCTCATTACTTCTAATCTTTTTCTTATTAGCATCTTATACTACTCAATAGGATATTTTGCTGGAGCATTTGTACACATGATAGCGGTGTAGTTTTCAAAGCGTGTCATGCTTTGAAAGCTATAGCGTTATTTTTTGTGCCAGTGTTTTAATAAAATTATCTCGGTCCTTATTTGAAGGAGGTTCACCTTTTCTTCCCACAATCCGTTTGAGCTGTGTTTATATATTCTGCTTTTTTTTTTTATTTCATCAAGATGAAAGCCCTATTTATGATAAAGCTGCGGTCATAAAACACGCAGCACAAGTTTACCATTTTTCGGGACTGGAAAAATTGAGGAATTGTTTGCCTTTTTACGCAATAATTGGAGCAGAGAGCTAAAATGAACTTATAAAACTTAAAAGAAAAAACTAAATTTTTCCATAAGCCCCAGAGTCAGACATAGCTAATTTATTTGTGTTTTGTGGTATTGATCATTCTGCAGCGGTATGAGTTTTAAAGCAGCCTTGGGGGCAGCGCAGAAACACAACACGCTCTCATTCTCTCACCTCGTAAAGTTGTCCTGGTGAACGTTAGCAAACGGTTGTCTATTTAGACAGCCATTTACACACCGCGCAACATTAGCATTCATTTGGGGTCAGGTTTCTTTCCACATGATGAATGTTAAGTCCCAAGATTCACTGGTCGCCATTAACTCCTGAGTGAAATATCCGGCTCTTTAGCCGCTAAATGTTTAACTGTGTTCACCAGCTAGTCACTAGCTTTGTGTGTGTGCCGTTTGGGGCTGGACAAGAACTGGTCAGTGGGTTTATTAGAGATTTCTTTCACTGGAAACAAGACTGATAAGAGTGGTGAGAATTCATTAATTCAAAAACGGTAAAGCTGTGAGGTCCAAAACCAAAATGAGCTGAAAGATGCTAAAAAGGCTCTGAAGAGATAAGTGCAGCTGTAGAGTTGGGTGATAATTCAGAGTTTCTTTGTGGGTTTGTGCATAATTTTTTTGCCGTTGATGAGTGCATTCATTTGTAGATGCATTACTTCACGTACATTAGGTAACAAAACTAAGTCTACGGCCATGCTAGTGGCTCTATGAGGCTGTACTAAAATGATGTTTAGCACAAAATCTTAGCGCGTTAGCATGCTAACATTTTTTAATTATGACTAAACACAAAGCACAGATAAGGCTGACAGGAATGGCATTCGTTTTGAAGGTATTTGGTCATAAACCAAAGTATTGGGCACTTCTGACCTGATGATGGCGCTAAAGGAAAACTTAAAAAGGGTCACATTAGATATTAGATATTCATCCTTAGGGGGACTTGATATATCTGAACCAAGTTGTATTGCAATACATCCAAAAGTTGTTGAGACATTTCACTCAAAATCACAAATAGTCAACCTCATAGTGGCGCTAGAGTAAAAGTTAGGGGACTGACTGACTGTACATTTCACAGAACGTTACTCTACATGTTTAAATATGATATGGAATGCTGCCTCAACCGACACAACTGAGGTTTTTGAAGGTGAACAGGTGATGGAGATGTTTGCTCCAGTAAGACTTGCTGGATACCTTTCCATCTCGCAACTACACACAACAAAATGGCTTGCACGTGTCCTTTAAGCAAAAGCAGAAAGGAGAGGAAGGAAAAGAGTTGTTCGGGCTTCTCACCTCTCCCTCGTCTCCCTAGCCTGTCGTCTTCTCCGAGGCCATGAACCTGACAGGTGTGAAATTATACCTCCATCCCCTCTTTCTCTCCTCCCCCTCCTCTTCCCTCCATCATGCCCTCCTGACCTCGACACATACACACACATGTGGCAGATGGTTAGTCAGCGTACGAGAGGGTGAATAGCCGATATTGGAAGGGCTGATATTCAGAGTTTGTGCCGTGTACACTTACACATTTTATTTCCTAGGTCAGCTTGCTAGTCTGAAATAGACGGGTAGGTACAGAAATTAGCAACACAGCACTAGTCAGAGTACCGTCGCTCATAGCCAGAGGAAAATAAATCAGAGCTTATGTGAAGAAACGTCTGTATATATGGATGGATTTTTTCCGAATTAAAAAGATACATTGAATAACTTTCATGCTCGCTGGTGGAAATGCCGAGACATTTTTGGAGGTCATGCACCTCCGTGAAAATGCAGTTAACACCTTTATTTGTTTCAGTACGGGAGCACTGGTTCGGTTTCTGGGCCTCTGCGCAAATGATGCCATCTCCTGTGTGCCGTTACACTGTGTCTGCCCCATAACCAGTGTCCAGCATCTGCTAAGCATCATTTTTGGCCTTTTACAAGATATTTCCCAGCTGGCGTTGCAGCTCCACACATTCGAGTGCGGTGACGGTTCCATGTTCCGTGTGAAAGAGTGATGTCAATGCATACACTCCATAAGCATTTGTCAACATTAATAAATCACAGGCGATCACACTTCAGGTGAAGGAAAGATTTTCTACGTTGAGAGAGTGAACGAGAGAGAACATCTGGAGCGCCGACTTTTCAGCTTTACTCCGGTTCAGTTCTGTCTGGACAACGTACGAACAGCAGCCGTCACTCTTTGCACTACTTTCCCATTTTGATTGACAGTTAATGACCGTGAAGTGGAGGCCGTCAGTCTGCTGACATTACTGGATCAAGGGCAAAAAGCGCGCGAAGCTTTCAGAGAGTGCGTCCAATCCTACCTTAACACTCACTCACAGCTGCCGCACGTTTCAGCGAGTACTAATCAAGTGTGTGTGTACAATTGCATTAGGAAACATTTATGCATGAATGCGTTATTGCATGTGATTATGTGTATATGTGATGCGTGTCACTTTGTGCGTCACTGCATAAAGCGTGCGTGTGTGCGTTCCCATCACGGCCTTCCTGTTTTTGTGGAAGCAACGTGGGAGTTTTACGGGGGTATTTTATAAAGTGCGTTTGTGTTTGTGTGTGCCCGTCCAATCATGCGTCAGTCTCCGTCTGGTAATCGCTCTAATCGATGCAGAGTCAGAGTCCTTCGCCGTTCATACGTCTTTCCTCTGAACACGTGCCGCCGCAGAGTTCGACCTCGCCTTTCTTCCTCTTTCTTTCATTTCTTACAGTCTCTTCCTGCTCTTGGTTCTCTGCAGTGTGTGTTTTAATTTATTCATGGTCCGCCATGTGTCGCACAGCTGCGCCACAACTTAACCAAATCCTTGGCCTCGCCTTGAATCTGCAGGCGTGGACGTGGACTGGCTGCTGCCCCGACTCATGGCGTCGTCTTTCCAATTTTTCATTTTCAGTTAAAGTTATGACCAAAATATTAACCTGAAGCTCCACAGCTGGATTATTGATGTGTTCAGATAGAATTCAATGCTGCTTTGATGCCGTTCCTTTTCAGCCTTCCTCCTTTAGTTAAGTTTTAATGTTTGTTTTATTGTCCTGCCTACGCAAGGCACCCGTGCAGGTTATTACTCGGTTCATTGATTAGTTGGTCGACAGAAGATAAAAGTACTCTATTAGGTTAAACAATCAATACATTGCGAAACATAGCTGAATAATCAGCCGTTGCAGCCCAAATTGTGTCTAAAAGTGTCTTCCTGTCCATCCTTCTCTCCTTTCCTCATCCTTTTTCTTCTCCTCCCTCTTGACTCCCGTCTTTTAATTTCTCCTCCTCCCTTTTCTTCCGTGTTGTTCCATCCTCACCACTGTTCTTCTTCTCTGCTATCATGTTATCTCCTTTTGTATCCTAAATTATTGTTCCCTCCGTATCCATCCTGTCACAACCAGCTCCGAGACACTTTTGGAGTGGAAAATCCTTGTTGACATTACACCTTTCATACCAAGCCTCTTTCCCTTATATCATTATCATTCCCTTTTCCTTCCAAGCATCCGCTTCATTTCATTCTTTCCTCCAGCCATCCCTTCTTTCCTCCTCCTTTTATCCTGCCTTTTTGCTCCCTCTTTAACACTCGGTACATGTCTTTTCCTCTCTATTTTCTCTCTCCTGTTTCCCTCCTATTCTTCATCCTCTCTATCCACCCACCATCCCATCATTATTCCTCCCTACATCCCCTTTTCATCCACCTTATTTCTTTCCTCCCTTTCTTTTTTCTTACCTCCTCTTTCTTTCTCTCCATCCTTACAGTACAATACCCCGTCTGTGTGACTAAAATAGCCCGCTCAGGTACAGTGCTGTGTTTTCCATATGGCTCCCATTCACTCAATGTGGAGAAAGACTATATTGTAATAAACCGGGCTGTAAAAACATAACAGGGGCGACTCTTAAAATATAATGACAACCCCGCTCCTCCATTTACACCGCCTGAAGGTTGTACTTTCACCTGGCTGTTGGAGACAACAGGCTGTGGGCCGGAAAACCAAAACAATGAGCTTAAAAAAGGTGCTGAAACGCGCTGTAGAATCGGGTGATAACTCTCCGTGGGTTTGTCACTACTAGCGACCTCTTTCACACTACAAATGGTCTTTTGATCTATTGCTAATATAAAAGTATTGATTAGAGCAGCTTTAAATACAACTGTAAGGCTGCAGGAGGAGATAAAACACACACTTCGATTTGTAATGGAGACAGTGTTCAGCTTCTGTAGTCGCAAACAAAATGACCTTTAAAATGACAAGAAAAAAACACAAGCATTCACTAAAGTAATGAACTGCACTTTTCAGACAAATTATATTAGCAAAACCACATGGTTAAACACACACACACACACACAGAGTAATAGTCTCAGCTCGTAGGCATTAATATCAGGGGTGATATAATGACTCCCGAGGGCTCTGACCTTTATAAGTGGGATGGAAAACAAAGGCAGCGCTTACACAGCAGCCCACAAACACACACACACTGTTCCAACTTTTTGCCATGATTTATTGTGATAAAAGGGAGGGCCGTGGCCTTGGCAGTCTGCGCTACATTTTTACTAAGATGATTTTTTTTCTGCCCTGTTATTTGTGTTGGTACTGGAGCAAGACCCGCTGTGTGTGTGTGTGTGTGTAGTACGTTTGTGTCCATTATCAAGCCTTAAATTTAAAATCGATTTTAAATATTGTTATAATTTGTTATGTTTTTGGGAGCCTGTCATTAGAGACATTTCTGAATCACTGAGGGAGGCGGGAGAGGAACAATTTATCATTCATTTGGAGGGAGAGAAACGTACAGAACAAGACAAATGCAAGAGAGAAGAAGAAGATTTATCATCATTAAAAAGCCATATGAACCAACCAATGCAATGTGCAGTCACAGCTTTGAAGAAGACAACTCTGCTGGCTACAGATAAAGGTTGCACAGGCTCACTGCTGAACTCCTGTCTGGAAGCGGGTTCGAAACAGAGTTGAAACAAGCAAACGTGCTACAAATATAAAAGAAACACGTGCGAAATGTGGCAGCGGCGAACGGCCAACCTCGGCTGCCACTTTTTTTACGTTGGAAAACATGGATGCAGCGGCAATTACAGTAATCACCTCACAGTTTCTGGTGAACTGCTAACCAAATCATCTGAGTGATGTGCACAGACCCGGTCCAGGATGTCCTGTTGAAGGGTAAATGATTTATTAATTAGATTTAGTTTTTGGTTGGAGTGTACAGGCAGCTGCTTGTAACGAGAACAAAGAAAAGGCTGCAAAAGACAGAAGAATAAATAAACAACAAAAGGAGGTGAATCAAGATGTTATATAAGTGGGAACTGGAGGCAGAAATACGAGTCTGAATTTAAGGTTTTAATGATTACTCCCAACACGCTCAGGTAGAGGTTTGAAGTAAAGACCGCCCACACACACACACACACACACACACACCAGAAGCCCTTTACTATATCAGCTAATCGCTGTGCGTCTACAGTAGAGCTGTTTTAAAAACACACACCACCAGGGGGGTCACATTAAATCAACTGGTGGGACTGTAATGAAGTCCATAAGTACAACACACACACACACACATCTACCAAGTCCTACTTGGTGGTGCTGTAGTGCTGTTATCTTAATGGGTAAATGTTCAGCTGAGTCATTGAATGCCACACAGAGGGACACACACACATAAATATGTGTACCAGTATACGTAGGCACATGACAACACACACTTCACAGTAGAAATATATGTACGATGTCACACACACACAGATTGCAGCCTGTAAAAGCCATGTAAAATGTACTGCTCCCTATGCCTTTGGCTCTGGCTCGTTAATTGGCGGAGGCCTGCGATTGGCTGCTGGACATCTGCCAACAACCAGTGAGAGGCCTCGATCTGCTCGATCAAAAACCATGGCTCCTAAAACAGCAGGAGATCTCTGGGTGTGTGTGTGGTCACCTTAGTCAACGGTACAGTAACAACACTGACCAACACACACACACACACACACACACACACACACACACACACGATTGCTGCATGATTACAGCCTACATTTACCATAAAACCTTAAATTAATAAAATATGTGAAACGTGTGTGTGTGTGCCACATGTGTAACACTCACAGTAGGAGGTTTCAAAGCCACAATGGTCCTTGTAATGTAGCTGCTGCTGCGCTGCAAACACGAAACGGTCGTGGAGTTGCACACCAGAACAACGATGAAGGCAACAACGGGGCAACAGACACACACACTCAAATGTGTGCCCATTAATATCTGGTGTAGTTTGGTACGCCGCAATCTGTATGTTTTGTATGTATAGTTTGTATCTTTATTTTAGCCGTATTTCTACTGTTTAGTGTCAGATAAGCCTTCAAACGTATGCGAGTGTGCCACGCTTGGTCACCTCGCCGAGGAGCCCGTCACCTGCAGCTCTCCCTCCAACACCTGGATCTCATTCTGTTGCTCCCTGCAATCTGTAAAACGGGTCCACTGACAAAGTGATGAACGATTGCCGTCGGCGCTACTCTTGTTGACAAATACACTGCATTTCCTGCGACTGCTTCACAAAAGAAGCCACACCGTGTTTCGCCAGTTGAAATCTTTTAATGTGACGCAGCAGCAGGAGGACGTTATACGGCTGTAGGGGGAATCAGAGAGGCTGATATCGGTCAGACAAAATTACTGGATTTCCTGTGAATCCCTCATGCATATGTATGTAACCTGAATCCAGCCAAAACTACTATATAGAGAGGTAGTATAGTATCAAAGATTTGCGTTCGATTTCATGAAAAATGGATCAGAACCTTAACAGTTACGAGTGAAAGCGTGAAGTGCAGCTCCAAACACTGATCATAAGAGAATCAAGAATGTCCCGGCAGCATCATTAAAAAAATAAAAAGACAAAGCAATGCAACACACACAGAAACATTATTTGGACGCATAATTCAAAACGAAAGCATGATGGAAATCAACACGCTCGCTTTTGGGAAAATACATGCTAATGCCCTCCTGTCTCTCACGTGGCGCACGTACGAATGCACACGCACGCACGAGAAGGTCAGCAGATTACAGCAGACTAGGTCTATGCTGAAGTAAGGGAAATAGTTTTAACGTAATGTGGTCGCCGGTGGAAACTGCGCCGAGCTGTGGAACTGAATTAGCACCCATGTATAGCTGCATTGTAGCAGACGCCTTTGAACACGCAAATACACACACGAGCACACACAAATGTCATTAAGTATCAGAAACGCACACAGACACGAAAAAGATGTGGTGATTAGAGGTTAAAGTTTGACAGCAGTCATGAAGACACACACACACACACACACGCGCACACGCACACGCACACACACAACGCTGCCCCTCACTCTGAAACAGGCCGAGAAAACAAGCGGTAAACTCAGTTACGATGGATTTATTTTATGAAATCTAATAATCGCAGCAATAAAAACATATTGGAATAATGTTTTGGCCGTTTCCTCTCTGACGTCTAAACCCCCTTTTTCCTGCTCGCATTTACAGAAGTGAGTGACAGGATATGAGACTATGTGTGTGTGTGTTTATGCAAAGAAAGAAAGAGAGAGTTACATTCAAATAAAAGGATTTAACCCAACAGGATATTACATCACGAAGCTGGCCGGCATCCCAGTCGTCTGATTGGCTGTTTTCATCATTCGGAGGCGCTGCGAGTCCACACATGAAGTCGACTCTGATTTAGCCTTTACTACAAAGCCCGGTAGGAACTACACATAAACTGGACATTTAATTAAAAGAAAATCCAACAAGAAGGACGAAGGGGAGCAAAGGAAAAGGAAGCAGACTGGAGTTTGTGATGTGAGGGAATAAAAAGGAGAAAAATATATATGAAAAAAAAGGAGTGAAGTGAATGGATTTGGATTAGTTTTTGGCTGGAAACGGTTTTCCGACTTTCTGCTTTCCGAAGCCCATCGACATTCCCACAAGCTTCTAATGTTTCAGGACAAGTTCGGAGATCTCACACACACACACAGGGAAGCGGACCGCATTATGAGTGGATCAAAATATTAATATTAAGCCAAGGCTCGTCTCTCTTTGTTGGGACCAGTTCTCCCCAGACGGAAGCCAATTAGAGAGTTATAGACCCCCCCCCCCCGGAAGAGGACACACAAAAGCACAATCTCGCATAGAATATTGTGAGCACAGAATATTAACTCATAGGAATACATGCAGAAATGTTACTGAAAACCTCCATCACTACCAGTCACGGTGGTCCGGGGGCTGCTGCTGGCGTGGAGCGCCATCAATAAAGGTTGTGACATTGAGGAGTCTGGAAGGGTTTAATGCTGCGAGGTACAAAAACGGTAAACGAGGGGAGTTATTGAAGGCAGGGTGGCCCGCCGTCTGCGTGAGGAACTAACGCGTGCGAGATGTAAAAGAAGGGGTTTCAAATGTCATGTAGAAGATATGAAAAGGGTAGCATAAAGTGAAAGAGTTTGGTCATTTCTCTCAGTCAGGAAAGTTGTGATTTTGGTATTTTGTTTGTTATCTATCAAGTCATTTCAGACGGATTTCAGTGCACATGTTTCTGGTGAAAAGTGCAACATGCTGGAAAATGCACTAAGAATTTACTGCTCCTAATGTGGTCTTAAAAATAGGCCAGAATAGAGCGATCAAAGATAAGGCAGCAAGAGGACAGTGGCGTCTGTAGCAATGATGCAAATACAACATTATCTAGCAGCATCAGTTAATGCATCATTAGCAAGATAACCAATGTCAGTATCATACTGCTTATAGGTGTGTGTGTGTCCCACTTTTAACACCACACCTACACCCGTGGCAACAACACACAGTCTCACCTGACATAAAAAAATGACCTTTGGTAGTGTTAACGACATGTTTTGGGAAATTCTGCTGCGCGACTCACTTCTTATCTTTAAATATCCTTGAACTGCTTAAGAAAGCCCATGTATTAACTACTCTTATACAGCATGAACTCCCCTGGAAAAACACATTGGCTTTAATTGCTGTTGTGAAATTCAATACAACTTGAGTTATTCTAATTATTTCTTCCTCACGCTTGTCAGCTTTGACTTGGAAGTGAGCCGAACTGGAGTAAGGTCGTCTCGAAGTCAATATTTCCTGGGACGTGTCACCACCAACACAACCTTGCCGCGCCACAACTTTGCTTGTTGGGTATTTAAAAAGCACGGACGAGACGCCGCAGTGATAAAAAAAGAAACAAGTTCAGTGACCAACCAGCGTTGCCCTCGCACAAAGACAATGAACAATGAGCTGCTCTCAAGAAACACTCCGCGTGCACTTTATAGAGATTTATAGAGCAATCATCACAGTACGAAACTAACTTTACTATCTGTTGCTGCTCCCAACAACACAGAGGGATATTGTGCAACTGTGACCACCAGAAAGCGCTGGAAACACACACTGAAGAACAAACAAAAACACACAAACAGCGGGCACATAAACATACTCAGTAATGCAAGAAGCAATGTGGGTTGCAACAGCATAAACACTGCGACGACACGCGGGCACCAACATGTGCAAGCAGCACAAACTCATGACATGCAAGCTTGGAAACGCACACACATCTTCCAATGTACACAAAAATACATCAGCGTGGACAGACAAACAAACACACGTGGGCACTCCGTTGCAGGCAATTCTCCAAGAGGCTGCCACGGCTACGAAAAGCAATAACACACACTTCATTTCACTTCATCACTGGTTTTACTGTCAGCCTCAAAGGTCGTTAAGGGCCGCCTTTCACGAGCGAACAAAATAAAAGCCCCTCCTTTAACAGCCTCAAAATCTTATTAGCACCGATGCTAATTCGTAATCATAACGTCCCACTGTTTCGGTAAAATCTCACCCTGCGTGAGGGAGTGTGTAAGTGTGATAAAGGCCGCACACTTAAACACACACACACACACACAAGCAGCAAAACACAATAGAAGTCAAGCTGAACAAAGACGGGCTTTGTTCTGTTGGGACTTTGGGGAGGGGGGGGGGGGCGCTGTGAGACAGGACAGAGTTACAGCTCCCACACTGCACAAAACACACACTGCACAAAACACACACATGTACAGTGGTGGTGGTGCTCAGCCCTGATGTGTAGACAAACATGACAAACCGGGCGTTTTTGTCTCCTTGACCTGTTTGACTTCCCGTCCTGCACAGGAAGTGGACAAATGGTTTGAGTGTTAGATGTCAGGAGCCTCTCCTTGACATTTAGGGGCCGTTTGTAAGTGCGTGTGTGTGTGAATGACATCTGTCAGAGACCTTGAAGACGTGTGGGGCTGCCTGTGACTTCACACTTACTGTTCTTCTCAACGTCGAAGCCGTTTCCTTTAACCGTCCCCCCTGAATAAGTCTGGACGTCCGTTGTTTTCCTCTCACGCTCCTCTTCCTCCTCCAGCTCAGCTCTCCTCCCTCGTAACTTTCGGGAGGTTGTTTGAACTCTCCGCGAAGGTCGAGGACATCTAAGGTACAGCGGGACAGAAGATTTAGAAAAAAAAAGGGGCATCTTGGGAGATTTCAGGAATGTGTTGAGACAGTTTCCTGAGTTTCCAGAGGTCATGTGGTGGATGAGCTCCGTTTGCGTCAAAATGGGGAAAAACTGAAACGTATACTAAATATGAAGAACGGAAATGTATGAAGGTCAAATATATTTGTTATCAACTCTAAAGACCAGCCGTCAATTTAAAGAAGTTATTAATGACAATAAATGAAACCCTAACCAACACTCTTACTTGTACAAAATGCACTATACATGACTATCAAAATTATAAGTATAACATATTAAAAATGACTATTTTTCTTTAAGTTTAAGGGATTTTGGGAGAGCACATGTTCTTCACATCCTAAACGTACATTTTATTTCAGCCTTTGCTTGCAAGATAGACAATAGTTGCATAAAGAGTCCAATCAAACACTTATTTTATGCACTATATCCTGTCTCTGTATCAGGGATGTATTAATGTGCACAATGTTGGCACATTGGATGGTCCAAAGAAAATATTAATAATTTCTACACGTCAATGAATCACCAAAAAGTGATTTCATCTCCTCAGATTGTTTTTTATACGAATACTTCTTTAGAGCCCTAAAAACGTTGCAGCAAACATAAGAAAAAAGGGCTTCTTTTTTAAACCACCTCGTAAGGCCTCAGAGGTCTTCACCAGTAGAAACAGCATCGGCAGGTTTGTCAAAAAATTACAATTCATATTTCTGTTAAAGAATCGTCATCATCATCTTTGTGCTTCAGGACAGTAATTGCAAAGCTTATTAATCTCCACTGGACATGAAAATGCTTGAAACTGAAAACAGCTGGCTCAACACACAAAGGCGCTTCCGATAAATCAACAAGCACTGTGGCCAAAACTGACACAGAAAGCTGACTGGTTTCTCCAAAATTCATTTACAAATGCACATCAGTGTGAAAAGCATAAGTCACCTACATTTGACCCCGTGGATGTTTGCAGAAGGAACCTCTTTTTTAAACAGGTGAGCACAATCAGACAAATCACCTGTGCAAGGCAGCAGAACAACTTCCTGGTTTTTAGTCACGTGACTACATTTCCAGTCATGTGCTCCGCTCAGCCAAGAAGTTGATTTCTGACTCTAAAAAACAAAAAGAAGGAAGGATTGAATGAAAACTCCTTTTTGTGCTTGCTTCATGATGAATGGCAGACAAAGGCCTTACTGAGCAAAAACAAAAAATAAAACTTAAGTCAGGTACAGCGAGGCAACATAATACTCGAGCCTCCTGCTGGATCCTCAGTGAATGTGCATGCTTTAAGCCTTCAAGTTGAAGGGACTTGATCACCAAATATTATCTGAGAGCAATACATAATCAGAGGTCAGAGGTTAGTTGAGATGGTTACATATAAGTTAGTTACATCTGGGTTACATTTAACATTACATAAACATAATTTCAATGACTAGCCTCATTGAAATGCTGTTAAATCGACAGTTAAATGTAACCTAAACGTCTAAACGTTCATATTTAGCCCTGTTTCAACATATATGCTTGCACATCTTTTGACCCCATCAACGAATGATGTGTGCTGTAACAGCGTCAGACCTCTGATGTTGCTGTTACAAGACATTCCCCGAGCACCACATCATCCTGCCAGCTGCGCACACCAGAGGAGACTGAGATGGACCAAAGGGTGGGGTAAAGAGCAGACCACCCTCTCCTACCTGGGCTCTAGTGACGAAACACCTCAGCGATTTGGTGATTAGCATCTTGTTAAACTATATTGCTTTTTCCACTGAGCTGTTCAACTGCATTCCTCGCTGCTAGTTAACACGAAGGCTAATGAGAGGAGCATGGCGTGTAAAATGTGTGTTGGTGGTACAACGCAAAGCAAACAAGTGTGAAGACACACATTTTGCCTTATCTACAAAAGTTGCTGCGTAGCAATAAGGTAAGTTACCTCCGTTTGCCACGTTAGCACCATAAAACAGCTGTAAACAAACACTTTAAAGTAGATCATAGAGCAGCTTAGCTGATTTACAAATGGAATTTTCAGCATCTTATATATCATTCTAATTAAAAAAAACATTGAATAAAGGATAAATTAGCCTAATTTAGTGTCAGTCACTTAACGGCACTGGCATATATTTCTTAAAAATATTAATTGATAGTGGAGTTGTGTTCAATAGGATCTGGGACCCTGTACTGACTTTTGTTTCCCAGGGTTAGAATGAATGTGTTTTTACCAATATAAAGCTTTTATAAAGCTTTTGTACTTTGTTAAAAGAGAACTGCTGTGTATTTTATTTAACTGTGGTTATTATTATGGATGTGCTGTGTCCATCTGTGTTTTTTTGTATAATTGTTTCTCTTTTCTTTGCATTTCTGCTGTGATTTCAAAAAATAACAAACATACAGTATAGTTAAAAAAATAAATAAATGTAATTGCTGACTTTATGCTGTTATTCACCCAAAGAAAGACTACATACAGTAGAAGTGGGATAAACAAAGACGGACTGTAATCTCATCTGGATATTGCTACGCGTACACGAGACGATGGCGCTATACAGCAACTAACGACGAGTAACATCACAGGCTGCATTCATGTCACCACATCTACCTTTTATATCTGTCATTTTATGACTGAGTACACTTGCAGCTGGATCTAACTACAATGGAGTAATTCATTTTTCCTAAATTTCATCCTAAAAAGATGGTGTAAACTCGAGTTAGAAGTCAGCGCTCACTGACTGACAGCTTCACGAAGGCGGGGATTTGCGCTCAGGACGGCCTTTAGAGGTGTCAGTGCAAGCTGTTAACGCACATCTGTACACATGTGAGTGTTTGTGTGTTTGTGTGTGTGTGTGTGTGTGTGTGAGAGAGTTTGTAAGCTGATATCACCGGTCTGAACTTTGGCAGTGTGAAGGAAAGACTCACAGGTACAGATGGGGCTACTGTGGTTTTACTTGCTGTAAGTGTTTGATGTTATAGGCCTCCTCGCCGCTACGTGTGTGTGTGTGTGTGTGTGTGTGTGTGTGTGTGTGTGTGTGTGTGTGTGCGCGTGTGTGAGAGGTGATAATGAAACAACTAGAATCCTGTTTGCCAGCCTCCCCTCCGGTCATTTTCCATCACATCTGGTGAACAACGGCACACTTTGACCCCTCCATGTTCAAAGCTGCCCTAAACACACACACACAGTTGGAGAACGCTTCAATGTACGTTGGCTGTAAACAAAACATTTTCCGGCGAAACCACTTTTATTAACATTGCAGTGAGATGAGGCAACAGGATGAGGGGAGAGAAGAAGAAAAAGACGTCAGGAGGATGGAGAGAAAGGCTGATGATAATCCACAACATGATGGAGTGCTCGTGGTGTTTTTGGAAGTGGAGCTGATAAGTCATTAACAGCGTGGAGTCAGCAATTCAAATTTGAAGAAGAAATGCAGCTGCAGTAATGAGACAAAAAAAATTAAAAATACAAATTAAAAAATGAGTAAATAATAAGATTTTTTACTTTCAGGTGCATTCACGTATAGGTATAGGTTACTAGCTCTTGTGCATTACAGATCACGCAATATAATTTTTTCCGTCTCGCGAGCATTAATGCCACAATCTGAACAAAACTGTATTTGTTTTAGCAAGTAGTGGGACAAGTGGGATGAGCTGTTGACTGGCTCCGAGTAGGCAGGCAAGATGAAAACCAACTGATGCAGTCGAAAGCTCCAGAACAAGCAACATGTGGATATTGATTTGAGATTTTTTTCCAGGGCCAAAAATGAACTATCAAGCTCAACACTGCCAACAATAAGAATTGTTTAAAATTCAAAATAAAACTGCAACATAGCGTAATATTTAATGGCCTGAATTAGCGTTATTCTATATAGTGGTGTACATGCACCTGATAGTGTTTCCATGAAACCAGACTCCGTAGAAAGGCAAATAATGGTTCGCGGCGATGGATTTTCATTCTTCAAGTAACTGTCATGTCTCTGGAAGTTTTATTTAGACTTTCATTGCAGCGGAAATGCAGCTCTTCAGGCAGAGAGAGACAAAAAAATCAGCTGCAGCGTGAACGCAGCCAAAAAATAGAAAATGTACGACGTAGGAAGTGATAAGGAGCGAAAACACTGGAGGAGTTAAAGCGGAGGGAGGTCAGGGCAGGGTGAGGAGAGGGAGGAGGAGGAGAGGTGTGTTTGGAGAGGGGGGAGGAAGAGGAGGAAGACAGCGAAGGTCAAAGAAAATGAGACAGGGATGGAGGAGCGAAGGCAGACCACCGCCACGGCCCACCCACCCACACACACATCGTGGTCAGAGGTTCACCTGCAGTTCACGTTGACCATAACAACACCCCTGAGAAAGCAAGCAAAAGGGGAGAACATGAGCCGTGCATGTAAAAGGAAAAAGAGAGAGGCTATGGGAGTGATGTGGTATCAGGAGGGATGGACGAGTGGATGGAGGGAGGAGACGAGGGGAGAGGTGGGAACTCCAAGTAATAATTTAGGGTTGTGGGAGCTCAGGAGAGGAATCGGTCAAAGAGTTTTCAGTTGGACTTCTGCAGACGTTGCGGGTTCGCGCCAAGGTCAGTGAACTACACATACATGCATTCTGCACATTTACCTGTTACTCCGAGTCTTCCTCTTATGTAAACACACCTGCCTGATTCTGCAGGAAGTGTAGACGTGTTTGCAAGAAAATAAATGGTCTTTTCATCACTGCAAGTATATTAAACTGTGGGGTTTTTCTATAACTTGAAGCATCATCAGACCAGTGCAATTTAATGGATCCATAATCAAAATTACAGCAACTACAATGAGCCAAGTCTTGGCTTTAAAGCCTGCAAAACCTTTGCAGGTGTTAAAGACAGAAAATGTCAGTGTTCCAGGAATATACTGTAAGAACATGTTGCTGGGCTGCAACTTGACAGCATTTTTGAGCCTATATTTGTTTACATTTGGGCAAATTAGCTATTAGCACTTCCTGTTTGCAGTGTAGCCATGGATGTGTAGACAGCCATCACTGAATTACTTTGATGCTGAGGGAAACTTAAAAACGTCAAGACTCTCAGGCAAGTTCTGGGGATAAAATGAGCAAATTCCACTTCTCCGTTCTCTAAGTGGATTTTTGGACATTTATTCACAATGAACGTCTGCGTTAGTGTTATCGTCGCACTGTATCTAAAAAATATGTTTATCGCCTCTGTGCTCCGATTTGACTGATCTTTGACGGAGGAGGAAGGAGGCAAACTGCGTCACGCGGTGTCAAGTCATTAAGGAAGAAAGTTTGTCCACTAAAATAGAAAGTCTTCACTTTTAAGGACAAAGTGTTTGGTAATATCTCATTTTAATAAAACAGTATAACAACTCAGCATATTCTTACTAGTTGCACATGTACACAAACACGTAAAGAAACACGCTATGCCCTAATCAGAAATGCAGTTTTTATTGATAATTCGGCCGCACAGTGCCGTGCACATAGTGTTGCTCTTTGTGGAGAATCATGTTCACAATACATTCAGTGTGCTCCTCCCAGAAAACATTACAGCATCATCCACACTGTCAGCCGGGATCAATCACCATGCACAGGAATATTTGTCATGGTGCTGATCGCGTAGAAACACATAACACTGGATCTGCACTGGAGCTACGCGTTTGGTGCAGTTTTATGGTTTAATAATACAGAAGGAAGCTTGTGTGCTGAGCTGAAGCACAGCACAGAATATCCCCATACATTTCAACTTGAGACAACGCAAGACAGTTCACTCATGGCCACACCCCTACCAGTGATGTCACAGCAGGTATTTTGTCCTCGACAGTTGACGGGATAAAGTCTCGTGACATCACCGATTGGGGGTGTGGCTACAAGTTAAAACCCACCAGAGATCAGTAAAGCAGTAGTTTTTCTGTTACCCCCCATTTAATTCAGAGTTGCATATAAACTAAACGTATAAACTAATAAGTATTCTCAGGTAAATGTGGGATTTAAAGTAATATTTGCCTTTACTTCCACAGCAGCCGTGTTTAAAGCTTCATAAAAAGGCAACTGGAAGCCATAGCTAACTAAAATACCCAGCATACTGTGTGTTTTTATTCATGCTGAAGCACAAGTAAGTGTCACTCTAACATCAAGGCAGCGAAGCTAAAGGCTAAAGGCACGTTGCATTTACTGACAGGAATATAATCGGGCAACAACAGCGCTGAGTCAGTGTTTTTTAAGACAAATATGAAGTTCGAAGGCATCAGGATTGTCTAAGTAAAGTCTTTTCCATTTGGAGGCTTGTGGATGTTTAAAGCTCTGTTGTTTTATACATATTATATATATATATATATATGTATATATAACTATTTCAAGATACTAACACTAAAATTAAATGTAATACACAATGTAAGATACTGACATCAATCAAAATAGATTGATCTCGTCTCGCTATCTGACGCATTCAGAGACGGTGTTGGAATCTTTCTTCTTTTTACTCCTTATGTCCACAAATATCACCAATTTCTTTTTAAATATATTTACACATTTTGCTTGACGACAACAGCTATGTAATTCAGCATTGGCCGTATGACATGCCTATTTAATATTTATCGTCAAATGTTTCACAGATTTTTGGCCAAATGTCCGTCTTCGCTATTACGATTAGAAAATCATACAGTCATACAATTGTGGAAAACCACAAACCAGGAGCGTTATTCTGCCCCTCCACCTTTCCGATGCTTGGTGTGAAACAGAACACAGCTGAATACCTAAAACAACACAAATAATACTCATATTAAAATGAAAGAAAACTTAAAAAGAAAGAACTTCATTTTAAAAATGACTTCACTGAGACCTCAGCGTCTCACAACCAGCCAGCAGCTTTGGTGTATTTAACAGCCAACATCCGTCTGTTCTTCGGCTGCCATGTTTATAATTTAGTTTTGACATTTTCTTTACATGTTTTACAAGCATATAATCACGTTTGCAGCTCATCGAGATGTGGTGACAGATGCTTGGCGCTGTACTTTCTTGTGACAACCGTTTGCTGCTAACGGTAGAATCACTCATTGTGAATGTGAATTACGTGCTTCAGAGGGAGGAAAATAGACCCGGCACAGAGCGGGGAAAAGCGCACCACAGCTGGATCCACCTGCACCCTGTTTTCCACCAGTAACAATTGCCTACATTGAAACAGGGAAGCAAAATGGTGCTTGAAAATGAATATAACTCAACGTAGTCGCCCTAAATCGCTGGAAAATAATCACGGAGCACTTGATTCAACTCATCTTAGTAGCGATGTATCTACTTCTGAGGGTTTTTAATGTTCTGCAACTGAATGAAATGCACCTTAACAAGAAGACTTTTTCTTTTCGTTCTCAGAAACATTCAGCCTTCTCGTTTTTTGTTTTTTTAATGGGTGAGAATGAAGCCATTTGACCTAAGCTGCCGCTGACGGGTCTCTGCCCACCTCTAAGCAAAATGCACGGTGGTCGACGTCATCTAAACTCTGCAGCAAACAACTCAGAGTGCAACAGTTTATGGGTGCAAAGAGAGGAACGTGATAGCAAGTTCCTCAAGTTTGGAAATCCAAGCAGAACAAACTGGATTCTGGAGTGAAAAGTCTGTACTTCAGATGTTGTTTTAACATCAGTGTTGTTAACTGACTTTAAATCTAATATATGCTGAGGTCAGCAGAGCTGAGCTAAACCCTCTCTGACCTGGCAGGATGACAGGTTGCCAAAACTCCGTCCAATAAATGAGCTACTTGTGAGTCCGTGTGACTTTTGTTTACAAGGCCTGGTTGGCTCGTAATTGGCCGCCGGTGCGAACCTGAAACGAACCAAACGGGACAAAGTCAACTTTTCCACTCTGGTGCGGACCAAAGCAAAGCAACCGAACACGTGATCGCGCCCAACGAACAAAAACTCCCTGACGTTTAGACTTCAGGAGGAACCGCCGAGCAGAACGCGATGCAGAAATAAATAAGAGAAGAAGAGAGTTTAAATTACGACTTTCAATGTGTTCAAATGTGTTGTCCACCTTTGTTTCCCTTCAGTTTCTATTTGCTTTGGAAGACAGCGAGAACACGAACACACACACACACACACACACACACCCCTCTCCCTATACATATATATAAACTTACAAACACATACTGTAGTTCAGGAAATCCCATAAAATCTGGGTGGATTACTCCCTCTCCTCTAACCTTTCCTGTTCGGACGTGGTGTGTGTCTCTGTGTGTGTGTGTGTGTGTGTGTGTGTGTGTGTGGACCAGAAACATGGCCCTGTCCTGACCTTAACACACACTCACAAATGTCTGCAGACACACACATCAAATTTAAATACTATTCACGTGGGCATGCTCAAACACACAGAAAACACGAACGCAGGTTACGTCCGTTAACGTAACGACCTACATGACTCCACTTTTAGTTACATTTCTTCATCACTGTGTGTGTGTGTGTGTGTGTGTGTGTGTGTGTGTGTGTGTGTGTATGTTCCTTATCTGCATCCATCCATCAATCTAAAAACATGCTTTGTACTAATAAAGCTCAAACCCTCCGAGATCAACAAAAGCAAATCCCAGACTTAACCCACTGACCCCTGAGAGTGGAGGAGGAGGAGGAGGAGGAAGGAACAGCGGAGGAAATGTAGAGGAAGAAGAGAAGTGGGAATGTAAAGGGGAGGGGGAAAATGGAAGGTGAGGAGGAGGAGGAGGAAGGGTACAAAGAAGAGGAGAAGGAAGGAAGCAGATATATAACACGGAGGTTGAGGTGTTAATTGTTGATGCAGCTTTGATTCAATTTAAATCAAAGGATTCTGATTGCACTCGAAGGCAGCAGGGATGTCTAACATAGAGGCGACTCAGAGAGAATAATATTCCCGTCCTGCTTTAAGGTTCTTCTTCATAAAGAGTGAATTCCTCTCGAGTGATAAAGTTTGACAGCTTGAAGCTGCTGCCTGGCCCGACTTTGCTGTTGGCATCGCAGTCTTTGATACGGTTTTCTGCTTTGTCGAACATGGCGGCAGATTTTCTCCCCCTCCAGGGGGTTTTACTCTTCTTCGTCTCTGAGTGAGGGCAGACGAATCGGAAAGAGGGATGAAAGACTGAAATGCATTCAGTAACAGTAACGCAGGGAAGGCACGAATGGACACACACGCACACGCACACGCGCACACGCACACACGTCGGACACTAGTGCTCATCAGGTCTATCTGTACAAAAGAGCGTCACGAGTTCACCGCTGCAGTTATCGCTCACTCTGAACAACTTCAGCGAGATGACAGAACAGTTTTAAAGACACATGACATGAAAATCTTTTTTTCCCCCACTTGTAGGAACTTGACATTGTTTCTTGATTGTTTCAGCTTGTTTGCGTTTCCTTTCTTTTCCTTCTTCTTCTCCTCCTTCTTCCTCCTCCGTCATCACTCTGCTGCCTTGGCTGGTCCGAAAGGTCCCACCATCTTCATGGCGGCGTAGTTCTGCAGCGTGAAAACAGTAGAAAGAGAAACAGAAGGCAGGATGCAGGAGGTTACTTTCTATTTAATTGTTTCATCACTTATGGTAACGCAAAGACAGATTTGCCTCACTGTCTTTCTCTTCCACACACTACCTTATTCTTATTTATTTTCAGCCATTTTCTCATTCCCTTCATCTGTCTTTCTTCTCCATCATGAGGTCTTTAACAAGCTTTTCCTTCACTGTCATACAGACATTTTTAGCTCTTGTTTTAGTCTTTTATCTCACGATCCCCGGTGTTTCTGATTGTATTAGATTTCTTTTGTATTGTTGAGGAACTTGTCCATTTAGTTCTGTTACTATTATGTTTGTTGTCATGATGTTTAAAAGGATAATGCAGGTTTTATTCCAACATTGCTCAGGTAGATCTGCCACACTTCCTACAGTCGTACACACACAACTGTCATGTGCAATACGGAATTATTGGCCACATTCGGGTACCAAAATACATTTAGACATACAGTACAACCACCATTCTCTCCCCTCATTTCCTGTCTGTCTCTGTATTCGGCAGGAGGTATTGCCAAAAAAATAATCAGCATTTAATTGTGCAAACAAATAAGCAAATGTTACGGTGTCATTCCTCTTCGTCTATCTCACACAAACACACAGACTCAAACTTGCCGGGAACGAGTAGAGGAAGACGCCGAAGAAGAGGAAGATGAAGAAGAGGATGATGAAGAGGATGATGAACCACTTGAACCGCCTCCACAGGATGAACTTGAGGGTCTTATAGGGGGAGGAGAACCACAGGAAGGAGGTCTCTGGACGCCTGGGAGGATGGAGGTGTAGAGTGTGAGTGTGAGTGTGTCTGAGTGTGAGTGTGTGTGTGTGTGTGTGTGTGTGTGTGTGTGTGTGTGTGTGTGTGTGTGTGAAGGTGTGTGTGTGTGTGTGTGTGTGTGTGTGTGTGGCTCACTGAGGCTCCTCCAGGTGAGGGTTCATGTTGGGTTCGTCTCTGCCGCTGCCAGCTGGCCTCTCCTCGTGCTCCTGCTCCGTCACGATCTCCAGAGACATCTCCACCTTCCCCTGCAACAGCCGACGTGCGTCCTCACAAACCAGGTGGTGGCAAACTAACTGCTAACACACTAGTTAGCCAGGAACATGCTAACGCCGGTCAGTCTCGATAGCTCTCTACTCCCACCTGGCATTTTGTTGTTTAGGATTGTACATCATCTCATTTAAAAAAAAAGTGTTTTATTCTGGAGGATAAAATGTCCAAGCTAACAAACTTGGTCAGAGTTGAAACATTTGCGCTGGTTTATTTTGTCGGAATATTTTACCATTTTAATACTGTGTTCATAGTTCATTTTTGACAGTTGATATACAATTATATTATCTATTTTACTGGATGGTGTGACGTCATATCAGGCCTCAGATTTATGTACTTTGCTAGCAGCTCCTCTTTTTCTTTTAAACGTGTCATTCCCCCCCCCAGTATGATCACACTGCATGCTCAGCAAACTACCTTCAAGTCATGACTACAACCACAAAAATAGGTTAATGAATACACAAGACCAGAGTGCTCTATGCAGAGAGTTAAGTGCCGAGAAAATGAAATCTGGATTAGAGTCAGAGACGATGAAATAGAACTGCCTGTCTTTCTGATGGATTATTCGAGGTTACAGCAGACCTAGACTCTGTGTGTGTTTACTGCTGAAGGAACGAGTGTGTGTGTGTGTGTGTGTGTGTGTGTGTGTGTGTTCTCACAGCGATGATCTTCTCTCCGTTCTGCTCGCAAACGCAGGGCCACCATCCTTTGACGGTCTTCTGCTCAAACAGAGACACCAGTTTGCCCACCGGCTGGTCCAGCACCTGCAGGTTGCATTTTTGGGGAGACTTGGCCGGACGCAGCATGTGGTTCAGGTCCATCACCAGGTGACCTACGGACACATGTAGAGGACGTTCACACAGGGCTGGAGCAAACGGACAAAATAAATCACGGCGACCAGGAGGCTCTCTGATAACATCAATAAACAATAAATGGTTTCTAATTTGAACATTATTGCTCACTTTACATCAAACGTCACTTAATTACTGAACAAATAGTAGTTTGCAGATTCTCCTGCTGGTTTCTGGAGCCCTGTAAGACGCTCTCACGAGTCGGACGAAGGAGCCCTTTGATGTACGATTCAGAACGTCTTAAATTACGAAGCTTTATAGAAGGTTTGAAAGATGGATGTTATGATATTAGGCTTAAGATGCTTTTGGGAAACCCAGATCTGTATAAACCAGCAGTGTCAGCTCTCCCTGCAGCCAGTTTTTCTTAATGACTAACTACTGAGTGTGTTGTGAGAGCGTTATAGACGATCCCGTGGTGGAGGGCAGTTAGTACAGCTTTCATCATTGTTGACATTAAGTATGGAGGGACTGCGGGCTGATGGATGGCAGAAGAGAGACTTGCTGTCCGCTGGAAGTGTTTTTCCAGAGGTAGCTGCAGTTTGACAGTGTGATCGTCGAAAATGGCTCGTGTCTGACCCTCGCGCCGCGCAGGAAGATTAACAGTCAGTGGTCCGAGCCGACGAGCTGAAGACAGGCAGGAATGGAGAAAATGCTTTGAGGCAGCCACACACCCACTGACTTGTACGAGGTGAATAAACCCGAGCGAGAAGGAGAGAACGCGGGTGACAGACAGGAACAGATCAGAGTCTGGATTCCTCATCTTCCTCCTCCTCCTCCTCCTCCTCCTCCTCTCACACCGCAGACGCACGCACAGTCCACACTCACCGTCAACCTCCCAAATTTGGCAAAGAAAATAAAAGATGAAATGAGGCAGGAGGAGGAGGAGGAGGTGGAGGAAGAGGAGAGGCACGGCGGTGAGTTATTTCAAGGGGACTGGGCTCGGGCAGCGTCAGGGGTGAAGGAGAGGCAGAATTTTGACAGCTTGAGTCCTTCGAGAAGAAAAAATAAAGTCAGCCTCTCCTCTTTCTCTCTCTCCGAAATGTGCCAACACAGTGGAAATGGAAGAGCGTTAATTCTAAAGATAAATGTTATCGCAGTCATTTGTCCGTACGCACAGCGCACATGTGGATCCCTGGATAGATTTACCACCTAAACCTCGGCCAGAAATGAAGGAAAAACTGTCTAAATGTCAAAACCAAAATGAATTAACTGTATTTCTACAACCAAAAGGCTTGTATGTGTGTTTCTGGCTTACTTAAATAGGTAGTAGGTGAGGAAATATGGGTCCAATTCCAGTAAGCCTTAAAGCTCTTTGAACTGCAATTGTACTGAATCCGATGACAAAACAATAATAACACAATCATTTTACACGTGTTTTAGTTAAAGATTTAACTGGTTACTGAAAATAGTTGCAAATTACAGCCACAACAGGACCAAAAATGTGCTTTAGAGATATTTTTCTGGGGTTTTACGTGACTAAATCTGTAAAAATACATTTATTCTCCAATTTTGTTCATGTATCGTGACTATCCACGTGATAAAACGTTCGACAACCAACCAGAAAAGCAAAATTTCTAGCTAGAGATAGGATGAAAGACTCTGCTTTATTGACACGAAGAAACAGAAAAATTGGAAAACTTTATGAAGCCATGTGTTTTACCGAGGTAGTCGTCGAAGGAGAACTTGTCATTGTCCCAGACCTGGATGGTCAGTTTAGGAGCCAGTTTAGTCTCAGCTTTATCCAAACTCCAGAAATGTTCCTGCAGGCACACCCAAAGACCAGAGGGAAAGAAAGGAGAAACGTTAGGTTTTGCCATTTTCAAACAGCAACTTCCGCCTTTCTGTGATCTAAATTCACTCTGTGTGTGTTTCTAGTGGCTTAGCGTTTATGTATACATACATTTAAAGCGACACTTTTGTTCTGCGCACTTGTAGAACTGAAGGAGAAGATGTTAAAAGCTGTGGATTTGGTGCAGTATCGGAACAAACATGTTCCTCCAACACGAAACAATAATGTGTCTCAGAACAAGCCGCGAAACATGTTTACCTGCAACTCAAAATTCACAAATCACAATGTCACAAATTTGCCTCAAAGGGCTTTACAATCTGTAGTTTTTCCAATTTAACCTTGACCACAGTTTTAACC
This sequence comes from Gadopsis marmoratus, assembly GCA_036023855.1. Classification (NCBI taxonomy): domain Eukaryota; kingdom Metazoa; phylum Chordata; class Actinopteri; order Centrarchiformes; family Percichthyidae; genus Gadopsis; species Gadopsis marmoratus. The sequence continues at coordinate 6,041 of JAVQJF010028330.1, read as the reverse complement.
CTCATGAACTTTAAAAAAAACCCCACTGTGAGTCATGTTTCCGCACGTTTTTTATGTTTCGAACCTCAAACATTATCAATCGCCACTCAGACCATCTTCAGCTCATCTCGTCGCGCCTTGTTTTTGTCGTTTGGTGCTGCTGTAATGAATTCGTCTCGACTCTTTTATACATTTGTTGAAGCTGCGTTGGTTGATGAGACTGTGGGAAACATGTAGGGAGGCATCCCCACTGGAGATGGGTGTGTGTGTGTGTGTGTGTGTGTGTGTTAGACCTATTATCACCTCTAGTAAAGTCACACTAAACTGCCAGACAGTATCTGATCCTGTCTCACCTTTGTGCTAATGGCCTTCGCTCTGCAGCTGGTGCACACTGAGTTTCCTCTCTTTCTCTTTCCATTCCCTCAGTCGTGCTTTTTATCTGTGTGTGTGTGTGTGTGTGTGTGTGTGTGTGTGTGTGTGTGTGTGTGAGTGTGTGAGTGTGTGTGAGAGAGAGAGAGAGAGAGAGAGACTCATTGGCTGTTGTGTTGATAAAAATTTAAAAACAGGCTTTTCACACCTGAAATAAAATAGGTCCCCTGTGATTTGCAGCAAATGTCAATACGCCGCTGTAATGTTCCTAAAAATACTTGCAGAGGACATTTTCCGCAAACTAAAAAGCTGCACTTGCCAGATTCCCTTTTTTTCTGAATTTTACGGGCTTTGCTAATAACCAGGACAAGGGACGATTGATTTACAGCAAAGTGAGGCGAGAGAGAGAAACTTTCAGTCTCTTCCGTCTCTCTGTTTCAGAATGTCTTCCATCCATTGTCCGAAAACTATCCAGGTATGGATCGTCGTGACAGCACCCAGATCCAGTTGTCTGAGATGGGGGCCTTTCATAGGTTTAAAATTATGGATCTGATCCTGTATATTATATGTGGACCTGTGAAGGCCTCCCGTATGGTCTCTCCACCCTTCACCAGGTTCACTTGGATAGTTTGCAATGTAAAAATGATTCAAATTATGCTATATTATAATTATATAATTAAATTATACATATATTATATGACTGAACGAATCTGGTAAATTCTAAAAAGAATCTAAAGTACATGTTGACATCTTCATCTTCTTCAATTTACTGTTTCTTTGTCTGGCTGGTAGTGGGCGTGGCTTCACAGGCACAGGTGCATCACAGCGCAGTATTCTTTTAGATTTGCTTTGGCTCAATGCAAAAGTGGACCAAACTGACTTGCTAAGTTCTTGCGGTTAAACACAAAATGCTGAATTAAATCCCTAGATCGACATCATCAATACTTACAGTAAAACAGCATATTTAATAGATCAAATGAAAGATTACAGCGTGCCCTTTTGATACAATCCAGATAATCTCTGGGTCTGGGACTCAGATTTTCCTGATCTTCCTCGGAACATCACGTCAAAATGGTAGTGATTCTTGAGACATTTGTGTAACTTTTAGCCTCAATTTTGAAGATTATAAGGGGGCAAGGAAGACTTTAAACAGGGCAGAAATGTTGCGGTGTTCTGCTCAAAGATGCATCTGATTTTTGCAAATATGCACCAAAAGTGCACTTTGTGTGTCTGTATGTTTAAATGACAAGTGGACTCCTCTGTGTTATGACTTCACACCGACGCTCTACACCAGAGTCTAAATCCACATCGTGCTCTCACACTCTCATAACAACGCACACAAACACTGAGAGTAAACACACCGCATCCTGCGTATGTGTGTGTGTGTGTGTTCACCACTTCATCCACAAACTCTGTCCAAGGACATTAAGTTATCACCCCACAGCTGTCACAAGTAGGGGTGGGACGCTGCACACATGTGTGTGTAACTGCTCTCTGCAATATCTAACAACATCAATCAACTTCCTCTTTGTTGCCAGCGTGCTAAGTACAGAGTCTTGTTCAGTCTTCTCACTCATTTCCTCCATCCATTTTTCTCCCCATATAACAAGAAAGGAAAAGCATAGCACCCGTCCTTAAACAGGCCTTCTATCACTAAAGGCATTTTTAAACTTTTCGGTCACATATATTTTCTTTTCATAGCATATATTGTTATATATTTTTAATTGTGCGACGTAGCTACTAGGACACATGCCGATTACTTTACGCCAACGAATAATTTGAGCCAGGTTTTCTTCTATTTTGTACTTTTTCTTATTAAAATGTACACTTTCGTTGAATTCAACAGCACTAACTTATCTTTGGGTAATAATTTAACTTTTACGCTCGTGATAGAACTCATACTTTTTAAGAGTAAACTTCAAGGATTTTTCAAACACGTTCAAGGTACCTAAACCAAACATTTCCAGACTCGCGAAGTCGTTATCATCACATATAAACTGTTACTATAAATTCCAGGAGACAGCAAACAAATATGGGACTGTTTCATTTGGAATATTAAAAAGATGTTTGGTTTTCATGATGAATAATAATGAAACACCAGATTATGTTGAAAATCAAACTTTTTTTCCAAGGAGCATATATTTGAATTCAAGCAGTTTCCTAACCTTGAAAACATAACGATTAAAATTAAGCATTCTCCAAACTTTCAAGACTTTGTACAAACCCTGTAAATTATAACTTTTTTATTTTTGCAAATTAACTGGTTCCTGGTTCTGTGTACAGTGTTAAAACAGCAGATAACTATCACCAGACTCAGCTCTGCAGAGCTTTTTGCATCTTTTGGCTCATTGTTTTGGTTCACCGTCGCCGCTCTTGTGGTGTCCTTTTCTGCCGCAGACTAGCTGGTGAACACAGTGGAGCTTTTAGCTGCTACAGAGCCAGATATTAGTGGGTGGAGACCAAAAACAGAGCTAGAAGACAGTAAAAATTGGACTTGTGGACGGAAACAAGACTCCAAATAAATGCTAATGTTGCTCCGTATCTGCTGGATGTGTAAATATGCAACAGTTTGCCAAATCAGCTTTATAAGGCGATAATACTCTGAAGTGCAGTTTCAGCCCATTAGCCTATATTTATAATGCAGACTGTGCTATTATGTCCATAATAGCTCTTTCACTGCTCTTCTGTGCTGCCCTAACATTTCAACATGAACCAGTGTAGATAAAAAGAAAATAAATATGATAAAAATGTGACTTTTAGGGGGTCCGAGGTGTTAAATAAGCTGCCCAAAACCCCCTGAAATGCTTTACATTTCACACATAGGTATAATACCTTGAAAAAACACGAGTTTAAAGGCAAAATTCAGCGGAAAACTAACCTAAATTGAACTAATGGAGCTGAACAAGTGCGAGTGTTGATAGTGTGGTTCATCAGTCCCTGTGACTCAGTCATATATCACCGACCGCTGAGGTTTCTGGCTTCATAAACTCTGTTTCTGGCTTCAGCTGTGTTTTGGAGTAAAAGCCTCTCCACCCAGCAGACTTTCTTTTTAATTTAGAACTCCCTCTCGTCTTTTCAGCTGCTCGCTGATTGAGGATGAGGCTCCAAGCGAGCGAACGCCATCATAAAACATGTCGGGATGTGGACGGCTAAAGAGGCCTCGTTTCCACGCCAAGAAAAGCAAATGACAGCCGTGTTGTTATTCCAGTCTATAGCGTGATGTTATTTTAGGAGGACCTCCTGCTTTCATTTATTCACTTTTGGACAGGATATACAATTAACTGATTGATTATTTTTAACCAGGTTCAATAAACACGCAGAAAACAAGGAGATTAAAACATCGGAAACATTGGAAAAGTATAAAATAACACTAGTTACAGGTGTGTAGGTTATGTTTATGATGACCCCATGTTTTATTACTTTTTGCTAAATTTAAGGACTAGAGAAGAGGAGCAGAATGTATTTTTGGGCCGATATTAATTGTGTAGTTTGCAGAATTAAAACCGGCACCGGTAACCATGGCAGCTGCATTTTCTGTGTTGCTCCTCAATATTTAAACATGAAAATAATTGTTACAATACAGATAAAAGTAAATCATTAATTTTGAGATCCCTGAAAATCAGATTTTGCCATCTTCAGGGGATCCAAGTTGTTAATTAGTGTGTCCAAGACCCCCTGAGACCTGTATGTCACACACTGCCCATGAAACTACAAAACCCAAACTCTATCCTACTGAAGACGTACATCTTTAAAAACAACTCACAAAAATATATTATAATGGCTCAGTAGTTCCCTAAAACAGCTGGCCACCGTAGGTTTACAAAACTTTATTCAAACAAGAGGAAATACTGCACTTGTTGGGGACAATTTCAGCGGCAGATGAATCCACATTTGGTGCTCTAGTGAGTATTTGGGAGGAAGAAGATATATATTCTGAGGTGCATAATATTTGTATTAATCAACTCCTGTCTTTGAATTTGTCCTTCCTTCTTTCTTTCATGTTGCTGCTGCAGAGCTGGGTTATTTATGTACGACAGGTGAGAAACTCTCACCTTCCTGTCGACGACACACAGCTGCTCCGATGGTAAATAGTGGAAAGGAAACAGGAACCTGTAGTTGAAGTTTCCTTCTCCGCCCAGAGAGCGGTAGTGGACGTCGGTCTTCTGCTTGTTGTGTTCATGTCCGTCCAGCCAGCTGTTCCGCAGGAAAACAGATGAGAGTTGATGCTCGTGTTATTATTTTATTTATTAAAGTAACGGCGACAAGAATGAAAGCGAAACAACAGGATGATGTCACTTCCTGCTCCCACCCTTTCACGTAGATGTCACTCATCTTCTCCCCGCTGACGCTGACATCATCCAGGATGACGTCACTGGTGTTCCAGATGATGCAACGGAGGAAGAACCTGAAGAGCACACACACATCTGATCATGTATTGATTACTGTTGGTTTATAGATTTTATTCATAACTTATTATTGTGTCATTAATAAATGATTGAACAACTGGCTGGCCAATTGATCGATTGATTGCAAGACTAACTTGCCAGCTGGTCACACCTTAATTAACTGACTGACGTACTGACTGATTTACAACTGAATGACTTATTATCCGACTTACTGGTTGATGGACCAACTGACTCACTGATTCATTGACTGACTGATTAGCATCTTGATTGACTTACTGGCCGACTGACTGAACAATTGAGTGATATAATCAACGATTTATTGACTAACTCACTGACATTCTGACTGATTGATTTATTGACATCTTGATTGATTGGCTGACTGACTAAGCGACTAATTTACACAGTGACTGACTGATTGATTGATCGACTGACTCACATTCTAATTTACTGACACTAACACTGACAACTGCTTAATTGATTGACTGATTGATTGGAGTGTATCAGCCATGGACATTTATATCTGATAGACTTGATATGTGTGTGTGTGTGTGTGTGTTCCTACTTCTTAGCCTTGCGTGGTGTGATGTTGAACGGGGGTCCAGGTGGTCCCAGGGACTTGGGGAACAGGTCCACCCACATCATCAGACGCCCCTGACGAACAGCAAAAATGGCCAATCAAAAGACAGAAACAACCCAGAAATAAGCTAAAAAGCTGAAAAACAGCTGACAACAGATGGTCGTGGAAACAAAAGGGAGAGGGATATGATCACGCTGAGTGTACGTTACCTGATCTATGTCCGGCTGCAGGGGGCTGTATAGCGGCCTGGTCTCCACATGCTCAGGGACAAATCCCAGGTTCCTCAAGATGTGAAGGGACAGTCGCTCCTTGATTGGACCGAGGTGTCGTTTGAGCACATTTTTGTCCTCTGAAAACACAGACACACACAGACAGGCATACGAATTAGCAAATCGAGGTTTAAGCGTAGGTCATAGCACTCTTTAAATGACTGCTAAAGCTCTTAAGAGTGGAGAATGGAAATACAGAATATTGGGTGGACTGGGAGGAGAGCAGCTCACATAGGAATTATTCATCATTCACACACACACACACACACACACACACACACACAAATACACTCCAAGCTGTTCATTGGTCTTTGCATCACAACTGAATGAGGAAAATCAGTGCTGCTTCCAAGCAAAACTAAAATATCAAACTAAAGTCAAAAGTTTATGACTGTTAACTTCATCTCGACTGTGAGAGGAGAGGAGAGGAGAGGAGAGGAG